>WOVY01015569.1:0-102333 GCA_013436015.1 Rhipicephalus annulatus | reverse complement strand
CGTTCATCGCTAGACCGCGGCCCGCGTAGATTGCGCTTTTCTTTCCTCACTCTCCGGCCGCTTAGACGCATGCGATTCGAGCCAGTCAGAGAAGACAACGGGCCTTTTCTCGCAAATCCGCCACGCCGTTCGAAGGTCCTCGTCAAACGCGCCGTGCTGATCGCGAGCCTTGCCGCGCTTCTGTTTTTTCGGACGCTTTCTCCGTTTGGCACATTCCTTGGTGCCAAACCTGGAGCCTTTCGTCCGCCTCTGACGCTCATCAACATAGTCTACAGGGCTGCAAGGTTCGATGGAACACTCTGTTAATCTTAACTCCGTTTCCACCACCACGGAACCCTCACACCCTGCTGCGACCGCGAGCTCTTTTCTCTCAGAATGGGTTAAAACCTGTTCCATTCCCTTACAGGCACTAGCCTTTTCTTCGGCCTCAAACGGCACCGCCGCTATATCTACAGATATCAGACCCGCAGCACTCTCTTCGGCCCTAAACGGCACCGCTGCTGAAACGCACCGTTCGTGCGGTACATCTGCAAATTTCTGACCTGTAGCCTTCTCTTCAACCTTAAACGGCACCGCCGCTACCTTGCACCGCTCGTGCGCTACATCTACGGATTGACCACTCTGCTGCAATGCCACCCCTCTACGCCGAATCCTATCTATCTCTTCGTCTAATTCCTGCATCCTTTTCATATGTTCTTCATGCCTGCGCTCAGCTTCCAATTCCTCCTGGCGCCATCTTTCCTTTCTTTGCGCCCTTTGTACTTCCATATGTTCTTCATGCCTGCGCTCAGCTTCCAATTCCTCCTGGCGCCATCTTTCCTTTCTTTGCGCCCTTTTTACTTCCTCCTCCTGGTCCAATAAGTACATATTCCCGAAGTGCTCGATTTCCTCATTGTCACTATTGCTTTCGAGAATCACTTCGCGGAGTTTAGAAGCAGGCATATCATCATTAAAATCTAGCTCCAGATCCCAACACAGGTTCAGCAGGTTCTCTCTCGTCAATCTCGTAAGATCCATGGCGACTACTTTGCTTTGGCTCAGCTGTGACAAAACACAAACCCACCAGCGTTTCAATTCTGGGTCTAGAGAAATTGAAGCCTGGCAAATCTCACAGCGGAGACCACAAGCTTAAGCACCCAAGTAGCACTACGTGGCCAACATCCCTCTCTACTTGTTTCCTGTTAATTTTTCACTCCTGCATTTTACAACATCCTAAAATTTAACCCGCAACGTACCCTTAGAAATTTTGAAACATTACCACTTGTTCCTATTGAATAATCTAAGCTTTCCTGCTTTAGCGTACTTGCTCAGATAATCATCCAGTGCTGCTTTGTGCCGAGATAACAACTACAGTGGCCAGGCAGTTGTTGGTTATATCTATCTTTTAACGAATCTAGGCCAAAAGACTCGATATATCTCAAGCACAAAGCCAGGCACTCACCCCATTACGTGCGGTGGTGGTACGCTGCTTCGATCCCGCCGAGTTTCCAGGGCTTTCGGCTGGCCTCCGGTCCATGTCGTTCTCCGTCGCAGACTCGTATCCCAACGCTGCCAACCAGCTGTTGCGACCGGGGATTCCAGACACCGGAGGTCCGGGATGAAGTTGTCGAGGCAGGAGGAAGAGAGACTTGAAGAGGGTTTATTTACAATATATACATTGCGAACTCCCTACACGGTGAGCTCTCAAACGTGGCAAGCCTCTACATGACTCCTAACATAGCGCTACATGGTGCTTGGTTCTACATCGTTCTCCCTGGTTCTGCCTCTCGAAAAAGAGCACCCCGAATGAGCCGTGGGGGCTCATTATAAAGGGTCTGTCCTCCCCAGATCCCTAGATCGGGGACCGCGTACAGAGGGCACCGTCCAATCACGGATCACACATTACCCGCGAGGGTGACGAGCACGCACGGTCCACGTGAACGTTCAAAATTGAAGCGTGATCACTGCACTCAAAGGTGGTGCCAGCAGGGCTCTTCCTCGTCGTGTGTGTCGCTGGTCGAGAGGTCCCACGCTCAGGACGGCATCCATCAAAGGGTCCGCCGAACTGTTTGCTCAATGAGCGGGGTGATTTGCGGGGGCCGCCGCGACCTCTTGTTCCCAGGAAGATGTCGCATTTGCTGTCGTCCCCCGAACGGCCCACTCCGTCGTGGCGACAGGACGTCTCACCCTCCTGCTAGGACGGACAATACAGGGCCGGCGTAGGCAGCCGGTCGTTCGGTTATTTGTTTGAAGACCAAAGGAGCGCCGCTCCCCCGCCAGCCCTGGCGCCGGCCATGACTGCATCCATTGAAAAGGCCGCCGTAAACAAGCTTCAAATGGTCGCCGAACGACTCGTTTAATTAGCGGGACGATTCCCGGCCGCCGCCGCCGCCGTCATCTTCCAAAGAAGAAGCTGCACTTGTGGTCTCCCGAACTGCTCACGGTGCCGTGGCGGCAAGACGCCGCACCCCCCCGGCCAGGTGGGAACAATACATGGCGGACACAGGCCGCCAACCCGTTTGGCGACCAAAAGGAACATCAAAAGGAACGCCGCTCCCTCGTCAGCTCTGGCGCCGGGCACAACAATACACACCATAAGTGTATGGCGTGTTTGCTTATTCCTTTGTTTCTCAAATGTATGCATTCGTTCGTCCAGACATTTGTATTGTATGTGTTATATGTAATGCATGCAATTGTCTTATTTCTGCTAGCTGTGGAGTTATAGTGGGCCGGATTTCAGTCGAGCTGTGTTGACGGTTTTCTATACCTTGTCGACTCCTATAAAGAAAATGAAGTGGGACAGAACTGAATTAGGTTCCACTCTAATAGGCTCATAATTATAGTGACGACACATTACTTCACCAGAGCTGGCCTGCGACCTCAATAAAATCCTTCCTAATGGGTAAAGAATAGATGCGGAAATTTAACGGCTTGTTTTTCTTTGTTAGACGCCATATTAATGAGAACTAACCGACAATGATACCAAGAAAGTTATAAGGGTTGTTATTTGTAGTATTTATGATATAAATGTGAATAAGTAAGTGCACTAGGAGATAACCATAATGAGTGACTTGTTACAACAGAAACAAATCTCTGATATTGCTGAAAAAATTACGACCCTTATATGTTAAGCATAATAAAAAAATAAACCTGACGCGCCATTTCTATGAGATCATATTGCTTTAGCACAGCCCAGTTTGAGCATGAAGGAAAGATACTATGCAGTCAAGAAGGGAAAAAAAAAAAAACAGACGACATTGTGAGCGCTATAGTGACTGCATGGTGACTGCATAGTATCTTTCCTTCACGCTCAAACTGGGCTGCGCTAAAGCAATATCATTTTATTATGCACCAACTCACCCAGTCAGCAGTACTTGTCGATTTCATTTCGTGAGATCATTTCGGCCCGTACGGGCTCGTCGATCTCACATTCGAAAAGGCCGCCACTACCTCTCGTAGCTCAATAGTATTTGCACGCGTCATCAGATGGCGACACCAGTCCACAGCGTCGCTGACTACAATGCGAAAGCTCTTTGAGGAAAACGAGCAGACGCGCGGAACTTCGGCGGCAAGGCTGGTCCGGCCCGCCGCCAATCTATAAATAGGACGCTACTGAAGGTGTGTCTCGGAAACGATTGGGAAATTCAAAACGGAACACGTGGGCATCTCGGGGACCGGAAACCGTCGATCGCTTCCCGAGCAGACAGACACGTGAGGCGGAAACAAGCAGATATCGTTTGCCTAACCGCACTAATAACCACAATTCGTAGCTAACAGTAGCATCAGGCACGTCTCTGCGATGTTCACCTAGGCGAAATGCATGCCACGGCTTATCACCATAGAAACGCGGGCTGGAAGCCCGGCAGGTAGCCCAGAAGCCCGGCTTGACCGACTTACCCAGAACCGCTGGTCGCTTTGATGCTAAGAATCCTAAGCTTGTTGGCTATGTCCTTGAGTTCCTGCGTCGCCTTCACATCCGGTCGATGGTAATTAGCCATTATTATAGAACTCTTATGATCTCCCGGACACACTCCAATTTGCACCAGCCCGGCGTTTTCCGCGTTCAGGGCGTCTGTTAATTTCGTTCTGTTGTGACTGCGAGACGAATGAAGCGACTTCCCCACTGAATTGAGAAGGGCACAGGGTGACACTTAGCGGTTCTTGTTGTTCACGTTACTTGTCATAATAAAAAAGAAACACACAATAAAACAAATCACATAATAACTTGTTATGCTAAAATTATTGCATTTTTGTAAACAATTTTTTATTCCTTACGTAGTCTTTAATATATCTATAGGCAGTGACGCGCATGTTTTCAAATGTAGTCTCCGAGGCCACGCTTATAGAAACGAGCTTTAAAACTTCTCTGGTAGATGGCGAAAGCAGTCCTGCAAAAGTCACGTTTCGTGGCTCATTTGGCAAACTCCTCCATTCCCACTAGAGCTCCAATATCTGATAAAGCATGAAGGAAGGGAAAAAAAAAAGCTCATTCCTCCCTCCGTGCTGATAAAATGTATTCCTGTTCCTCCTCGTAGCTTATTTTGTTTGGTAACGGTGTCTGCGATTGAAAATGTGTGAACATTATGCGGTAACGGTGTCTACGATTAAAAAATGTGTGAACATTATGCAACACCATGGATTGTTTCTTCGAAATTTCTGAAAGAGTTTCTGCCCGTGACATAATTTTTCGGCAGCTTGAAGTTTTGTAGCGGAGAATCGATTGGCATTCGTCGGTCATGTTCGTAGGTATGCGCACGAGGGGGTAAAAAGGGGCACTCCCCCCCCCCCCCTTATAGATGACCAAGAGAAGGGGGGCGTAATGTCAGCCCCACAAAGTGACATAATAGGGAGAGGGACGCTGCGACTTGGAGGGGTGCTACGACGAACTTTCGCCCCACCAGAAGAGAAACCCTGCGCTCATCATTTAATGGTTCACAATTTAGTCCAGTAGTGTTGCAATTGTCCTACTTCTCTTTGTATACCCGCAGGTCGCGGGTTCAAATCCCGGCTGCGGCGGCTGCATTTCCGATGAAGGCGAAAATGTTGTAGGCCCGTGCGCTCAGATTTGGGTGCACGTTAAAGAACCCCAGGTGGTCGAAATTTCCGGAGCCCTCCACTACGGCGTCTCTCATAATCATATGGTGGTTTTGGGACGTTAAACCCCACATATCAATCAAATCTACTTCTCTTGTATTTACATAAGAGCACACTAAAACACAGATGACACCCATTCAACTCCGAAGGCCTTCGTGAGTCCTATAACTGCTGTCGTTCGGCTTGCTTGCGCTTGCTTTCTCGAAAACTCGGCTCTCTCCAGTTGAAATGATCTGTTAGCAGCACCTCCTAGGCCTTTTTTTTTTTTTTCATTTTTATTTCCTTAAGGACCCCACTCGGGGGTATTACATAAGGGGTGGATACACAGGAAAAGAACATTTGAACACGTTAGTTTTCGCAGCAGAGGTGATTTGTAAGATTTGTCGCGAAGGATGATGGGCAGGTGGTTGAAGCAATGGAGCAGGGAAGGTCGTTCCAATCCTTGACGGCGCGGGGAAAAAAAGAAGCGGAAAAAGCGGCAGTTCTGTTACGATAACGGGACACTTGAAGTGGATGGCTTGTGCGGTGTGAAATGTATGTCGGGGGGAGGATGTAAGGAGCTGCATTGAGAGAAGAATGAAAAAATTTATGAAAGAGAGAAAGGGTGGCGATACGGCGGCGCACAGAGAGGGGTGATAAACCGGATTGTGCTTTCAAGGATGAAATACTGATGTCGTATGAGTACTGGGAGTGAATGAATCGAGCGGCGCGATTTTGGACAGATTCGAGGTCGTTAATGAGGTATGTTTGGGGCGGGTTCCATATGGGGGAGGCATATTCGAGTTTACAAGATATATGACAATTAACGTTGCTAAAACAATATGCCTGTTTTTTTATTAAGTGGTTTACGGGAAGATTACAACTTGTCAAAAGTCTGAAAAAGACTCTGCAACACTTTTTAAACATGGTCAGAAAACACTGCCGAGTGGTAGTCGTGGCTCCCGACAACACACGAGCCATAAATTATAGCGCCACGCGCGGCCTAGAAATCACAATAAGTTCTCAGAGTCATATAAAAATTATTTGATCTTCTTTCAACCAATGATGTTGAATCTCGGCAAGGCGGGACAATGAAACAAATTTTGCCAAAGCGCGATTATAAAAAAAAACAAAAAACAAGAGCGCGATGCAATACTCCGCAAGCTGGCATGGGCATGATGGGAAGCTACATCTATGCGCAGCGGTGAGTGGACGACGCTTCGCTTAAATTGTCAAATACGATTTGTAAAGCTCCAACGTAGCAGCAAGTCAAGAGACCTAGCGGTCTTGAGCCTCTTTGAACCATAGAGTTTCCCACAATACTTACTATAGGGAACTCTGGCGCTATAGTGTCTACGGGAGTTGCAACGCACGGCGCTTCAGCGACCATGGGAATGATGGGTAGTACACACATTTGTCTAATTTTCGTACTTCTGTACTGCTTCTGGCTCCGTGTGTGTTCATGTAGCTTGGAGCTGTTGTTTTTTCGCGAAAACATAAATTAGCAAATGTTCACCGTTTGCGCTTCACAACCTTATTCTTTTAAGCTTACTATTTCGAATCAAGTCCTTAAGCTCAAAAAGGTTCGTTCTTTCTATCCAAACAAAACCGTAACCAGTAATAAACGAAGCCGCAAGTACGATTCGCTGCCCGCAAGTACGAAGACTAGGCAAATGTGTGTACTACCCATCATTCCCATGGTCGCTGAACGATCGCAGTGCCAGAGTGCCCTCTAGTTAATTTTGGGAAACTCTATGCTTTGAACAACAAAGGTGCTGCTCCAGTGATTTGGAACGCGCCGCACTACCCACTCCGCGCAAAGAACGAAACTGAGACTGTGGAAGCAAATCCGTAGACAGGTAGCTATCTAACGCAATCCAATCCGAAGGCTGTCACTTCCCATAATTCCCAGGGGGATTGTAGTGCTAGATCCCTCTCTAGGTAATATTGTATGAATATTTATAAGCGCCGGTGAAACAGGATGCAGAGGTGCAGCCAAAGTCGCATAGGCAATATGCACGCGTGATGATGATCATGACGGCAAAAATTATTGATGGAAGAAGAGTGACCAGCGTACATTCGGCAAACTTACCTTCCCTTCTTAAGAGCATAACCTGTACATTAAATTAGACTAGATAGATAGATAGATAGATAGATAGATAGATAGATAGATAGATAGATAGATAGATAGATAGATAGATAGATAGATAGATAGATAGATAGATAGATAGATAGATAGATAGATAGATAGATAGATAGATAGATAGATATCACAGTGACACCTCACGTCTACGAATTTTAGGTTTCATTTCGGTTGACCATATTCTTACCGTATCCAGTCACTTACCCTTAATGACCATCGATTATCCTGCCTAGGCGCGGCATGCCCGGCTCATGTCCATTTCCTCTTCTTGATTTCGGCTATGATATCCTTAACCCCGGTTTGGTCCCTGATCCACTCGCTCGCTGCGTCGTCCTCAATTCAAGCTGAACCATTTTTGTGAGTCTCCATGTTTCTGCTCCATAGCTAAGTACCTGCAATATGCAGTTGTTATATACCTTCTTTTTGAGGGATAGGGGCAATCTACCATACACGATTTGAGAATGCTTGACAAATGTTCTCCACTCCGTTTTTATTCTTCTATAGTTACTTCAATCTCGTGGCTAGGCTCCACAGGCTAGTCTTTTACAACTTCAAGTGATCTGTAACCTATATCGAAGCGCGGTTCTCTTCCTAGGTTGTTGTACATTACTTCCGTTTTCTGCAGTTTAATTTTAAGACCTACCTTGCTGCTCTTCTTGTCTCACTCCGTAATTATGAGTTGCAATTCATCCCCTGAGTTACTCAGCAATGCAATGTTATCGGCAAAGCGCAGGTTATACTAAGGTACTCTCCACGAATTCTCCCCACTCTAGGCGTCTGAAAACCTCCAAGCACGCGGTAAATAGCATTGGCGAGATTGTGCCCCCCTGCCTTGCACCCTTCTTGATTTGTATTTTGTTGCTTTCCTTATGGAACACTGGTGGCACTTGATCCCTTGTACATTTCTTCGAGGATGTTCATATGTGCTTCGTCGACGCCCTGGTTTGACTTCATGCCCAGAGAGGACAAGCGGGTTAGGGAGAGTAAGTTAGGTGGGCAGATGAGATTAGGAAGTTTGCGGGTATAAAGTGCGTCAATCGCAGGTCCGAGTTGACTGGTGGACCATGGGAGAGGCCTTTGTCCTGCAGTGGACATAGTCAAGCTGCTGCTGCTGCTGCTGCTGCTCCTGATCATGATGATGATGAGCCTTGATGACAATTCTTACTGAAAAAAAGAAAGGAGGAGATCTTTATATAACCACAGGCATCCTCGCTTCCCAAGTGAGATTGAAAGAAGGCGAACCGAAACTAGTAATTAATTTCCACCACCCCCCTGCCAATATTATTATTGAAATACCTCTCGAGCTTGATCTTATCTTACTTATTTTTAAGGTAAGCGTGTATAACAGCTAGCATGCATGTTTCCAAAGTAATAACTAAAAAAAGAAATCGCTTCTGTGCCGAGCCCAACGATGTCCAGATTCTTCGAGAAGTACATCTCCAAACAGCGGCATGTATAGCGAAGGGTGTTTCAGCTTCACGAACGTTGAACCTGGGCCGGGGTGAAGCGTGCCGTGCACGCCATGGAGTTTCACAAAGCAAGATCTTTGGTCTTTATATTGCTTTACTAGGTCCATTAACGCACCATCACTTCGCAGATATGTTTGAACAAGTGCTGTTTGCGACAGCTAGATGACATCATATTGTAAAGGTGCACGTTTGTGTCTCTGGTTTTAGATAAGAAACTTGGACGTCCTGGTGAATTTCGTCGGGGTATTCTGACATCACTTCTAAGCCAAACATGGGGTTTTAAGCAGTAACCACGAGCATTTAGCTCTTAATATGCTTAGGACCGGCGCCCTGTATTGGGCCTTGCCCAAATTTTGTGGCGCGTATATATAGTGGACCGTGACGATGACATGACACACCGAAAAGCCGAGACCCCAAGTTAGTTCGACCCTACAACAACACCATAGAGTGGTGCTTGTCCAAGCTAGCTGGTTTGCACACGAGAAAGGTGTCCAGCCAACTGCACTGACGAGGGCACACGTGAACATAGACAACACACCACTGGTGTCGTCTCCCTTCCCGCGTCCTCAATATTAAGTAATAATAATCATATCTGTGTTTGTACGTGCCGAAGCCACGATGTGATGCCGTAGTAGTGGAGTGCTCCGGAAATTTCGACCATCATGGTGTTCTTTATACCGTGCACCGACATAGCACGGTATACGTAGTCTTACAGAATTTCGCCTCCATCAAATTGTGACCGTCGCAGCCGCAAGATCTAACCTGCGACCGTCGGGTCAGTGGCCGAGCGCATCGGTATCACAGTGGTTAGTAACCACTGTCACAGTGGTTAGTTAACTATCACAATGGTTAGTAACCACTGTGATTTCAGCGTCGTCGTCAGCGTGGGTAGCTGGAAAACCTCCCTCGCTAAAACCAAATGGATCACACAACGAGCTTCTTTCACCAGAGTTTGGTTACACTTTGCACCAGAATTTCGTATATATGCTTCAGCTGTTCTGAACATGATCATGAATGTATCAACATAAATTTTGCAGTATTTTCCAAGCAATTTTATAAGTGACTGGGTAGATTCTATTCGACGCACAGTTCGTCTGCCATGACGACGTGCGCCTTAAAATCGCAGCATTCTTGTAAGAAATGTTTTATCCCAGAGAGTAAAAAAAAAGCACCCTTTAAGCCACGTGAGTATGCTTCTCCCCGGAAATACAGTTCTGGCGGAGAAGCTAGCTTTGACGTATGAAGCAACTAACTGCTTGCATACGATCATTTTTCCCGCTTCGTATTACAGTGGTCAACGCCGGAACATGCACAGTGGAGGTGTAGCGCTGTCGAGGACTTCGAAATAATTTTCGCCGTACTAGATTTCTATTTGGGCGACTGTATATATGACTTCGTCGCCGCGTAACGTGGCACACCTTCAGAGTATCGGTTCTAAGCTGGGTTTATCTGCGCATGACGAGCCCGCATTAGTTGAGTGTTTTTTTTTTTTTCAGCTATTACTAGCCCTGGACTAGAAGAAGAGCTGTGAGCCGTCCAACGGGCCCGAGACACAGCACAAAGACTTGTTTTTTTTTTTCTGTTCCGGCGCGGGACCATGCAACCCCCTACGTGCTACAGCGCGTTGCGAAGGACTTCAGTGAAGCTTTTTTTCCATCCGTGTAACATTTTTAATGTACACTGAAAGCCCAGATTTGCTTTCCAGTGCGTTGTAATTCTACAGTAATTCTACAGTTGATCTTTTGGTGTTTTACAAAGGAAAAACGCAGCTTGTCCGGTCATGTAATGAAGCAGATCAGATATGCTTACTATCAAGGTTATACATGTAACTGCCAATAGAAGCGGAGATCAGTCGAAGTTGCTAAAGCACTGCGCATGTGATGGATGTAGAAAGTTTTTGAGCGTAAGACTAAACCGGCTGGCGCAAGGCAGTGTAATCTGAAGTAACCGGCATAGAATAGCGTCCTGAAGGGAAGGAAGATATTATTATGGTGAGAGTGGAATACTCTTCTGCTGAGGTACTATGTAACAGATGAAAAAGGTATCGCGCTGCTAGGTGAAGGGTGGGAAAGCAAACAGGCAGAAAAATATGCTATTGTGGCATGTGTAGGTTTATAGGGAGCGTTTATTGTTAGGCAAAACAATATGCAAGGCAAATGACAATGAAGTCCAGGAAAGGATAGGGGTGCGTTATTTATTTGTAAAGCTTGTTAGTTACGTAGATGTATTGAACAATATTAGAAAATGTAGAAGCTTGGCAACAGCACAACTGCATGCATGTCGTTAGTAACCCCTACAGAGGCAGTTATCGCCTCTCATCTCGTCTGTGCGGTTCATTCGAAACCGCCTGCTTCATTTGGACGGATTTAACGATGAGAAAGGACACGGAACAAACGATCGACCGTCGTTCAATTGCATCTATACGCGCGTTGAACTGGCGAGATCAATACCGACGAAGTGTATACGTATGTGAACGCTTCTGGCTTTTAAACTCAACGACGCATTCGCAAAGTCGAAGCTTTTCCGCAAGAAATCTCGTCGAATTTGCGAAAAAAAATCAATACATCGAAGAAGAAGCCGACCAGTGCGGGCGTTAGAACATCGGCTTCCGCTATCTTCAATGATTGTGTGCGGTTTGCCGCCTACAATCACCGTGATTTGCACACCAACGTACGCACCAAGTTACGAGAATTCCGTGGACACCGTATTTATTTCGGTGGGTGGACTCTTTCTCTACATTTGGCCTTCTGAAGTGCTTACGCCGCCGCTGCCTCGCTACCCCTAACGGGCTAAGCCTTGCTCCGGTGAGCCAAGGTGGGTAGGCTTGGGCCTATCCCGCAAGTTTACCCCGTTCATCATGGAAATCGTCGAAGGCGAAGCAATATCGCCTGAAGAAGCGAATGGCCCAGGCTGGATTACGGCGTACAACCGTAAGCCAAGCAAGAGCAAAGCTAACCAATCCCAAGACGCAAGACCAACAATTACGCGAGGGAGACGTAGGGACGGCGGCCGCACCGCCGGACCGAGAAGCGCGTACCAACGCCTCGTCGCTACCTCAAGACTCCCTCAACTACCGAGGGACACATATCGCATAATCGTAAGGCCCCGAGATGGCCTCAACGTGGCTAAAATCACGCCGGTGCAGTTTGAGCAAGCCCTGGCGATGGCCGCCGCCCTGGCTCCTCAAGACCTCATGGAAGACTCTATATGCCCAAATGTCACCCAGAACATTTTTGTAGTGTGTACCCCTATCGAACGAAACGCACGAGCTTATACCATGGTACAGCAACTACGGCTGCGAGACACTCTGTACCGAGTTGCTGTATATCCGGCTCCACCCGATAACACGTGCAAAGGCGTCATCCGAGGCATTGACATTGACCTCACCGATACCCAGCTCCGAGAACTGATCGTCACAAAGCGCAACCCGAGTGCCCTGGAGGTGAAACGCATCAAGAACACCACAGCCGTCACCATCCTGTTCCAAGGAATGCAAGTTCCCAATTATGTATACTGCGGGGCGAGCATAGTTCGATGCACGCTTTTCCGCAGACACACGGAAGTTTGTTACAGCTGCGGCAGCCTCGGCCACCGTGCAGACGTTTGCCCTAATCCTAACACAACGTGGTGCCGAAAGTGCGGACTCAAAACCCCACCCGAGAACCACCAATGTAAGCCCCACTGCACCCTCTGCGGTGGACCACACCCCACTGCCGATAAGGACTGCAAACGTAAATTTCAAGTTCCGTACATCGTACGCCAACGACGACGCCGACGCCGTCGACGCGGTCGTAGCCGCTCCCGAGGATCGAGTGGAGCCAGCTCCCGCGATTCCAGCGCCACCTCGAGCACCTATGCGACATCCAGGCGAAGCCGCTCCCTCACACCGACAGCGAGACGTCGCAGTGCCCAGCGCAGCCACTCCCGCTCCAGGAGACACTCCCCATCTCGCCAGGCTGAGCTGACATGGGCGGACCGACTCCAAGGGAAGAAACCACCGCTACGGAGCACGCCGCCAGTCACAAAGGTAACGCGGCCCTCATTGCCAGAGCATGAAAGCGAGGTAGTTACAACTCTACGAGCAGAACTAGCAGGTCTTCGGGCAACCATACAACAGCTCACCACACAACTAAATGAGGCGAGGCAACAAATACAAAATCTCACAGCTCCTAAAGATCCCCCCTCATCCACTGTAGATGTTAGCAAACCTAAACGCAGAGCCCCACCACTCAGCGAAGCGGACACGAATGACAGCGACTCACCAGAAGACACTCTAAACGAAATCTTACGTCTCACGCGAGAAAACCACGATAACATCGACACGCTGTCACGCCGGGTGGAAGCACTAGAGCAAAAAGCCACCATAAAAGCTAAAACCAAAGCCAGAACAGTAGTTTCTGTGGATCCTACGGCAAACCTGCCTGGGCCACCAAATTCAATGTAATCATCATGGCTTCCACAACCCAAAACACGTTAGAAATTTGGCAGTGGAATTGCGCTAGCTTCGCGAACCGTAAAACCCCACTGCTGCAGTACATTAAAGCGCAACCCAAGAAGCCTCACGTAATATTACTGCAGGAGACCCTTTGTGATACTCTCACATTATCGGGTTACCACCCCATCTCACAACGAGGGGATACCAAGAGAGGTATAGCCACGCTGATTAGCAAGAAATTTGCTCACATAGTACATGAGGTATTACCCACCCGCAGCCGCCTGGAAGCGATACTCGTCGAACTCGTACCAAACCGTTTTTTAAAACAAAGCGTTTTTATCCTTAACGTTTACAGCTCCCCGTCAGACTACAGACAGTCCTTCCATGCGCTCTTAACTAAAGCCACAACGCTCGCGCGAAACTCTCCGCTTGTTATAGCAGGCGACTTCAATGCCCCCCACCCGTCATGGGGTTACCCCCAGGCAACGGCTAAAGGCACTAACCTCACGCGAGCAATTGACGACTTGTCCCTCACACTCATCACAGATCACCGATTCCCTACGAGACTTGGAACATCGGTACAACGCGACACTACGCCGGACTTGGTATTTACCCGTAACGTCACAGGCCACACCTGGACCAATACGCAGGAAAACCTGGGCAGCGATCACTTCATCATACGAACCGAACTACCCAACGCATCAGCCCCCCCCCGTACATTCACGCTAACGGACTGGGATGCCTTCCGCACCCTCCGCAAAAACAACACAAAGGAATACAACACATTCACCGAACTACTCACCTCACTTCAGGAAGACATAGCCAAAACAACGAAAACAATACAAACAGAACTCGAGGTCCCGAGAATGGACCCACACCTCGCACATTTGCTCGAGGCAAAAGCGTCAATACTCGCGCGCTGGAAAACACAACGACTAAACAGACGCTTACGAAAACGTCTATCAATACTGAACCAAGACATCGCCAAATATTGCACGGAGCTCACACGACTCCAATGGCATGAACTCTGCTCGGCGGTCGACGGCCGCATGCGAACTGGGGGTAAATGGAACCTCCTAAAATACATGCTGGACGACTGCGAAACAAAAAACAACCAGAGCCATGCCATAGACCGGCTCCTACACTCGCACAAAAAGATGGGAGGAACAAACTCATCCTTTCTTGAAGAAATCTCCAAACGTCACCTCCCCTTAAACACAGCACAACCCACCGACTACCCAGAAATAGAATGCGAAACGATACCCGAACTCGACGAACCCTTCACGGAGTCAGAAATTCGGGAGGCATTACACAACCTCAACAGCAGATCAGCCCCCGGTCCTGACAAGGTAACCAACCGCCTGTTGCGAAATTTAGACGACCAAGCCATCACACTACTCACAAAAGACATTAATTACATGTGGGAAACTGGCCAGGTACCTGAACAATGGCGCACGGCCACGGTAATCCTTCTCTCAAAGCCAGGTAAACCACTCAACTTCGACAATCTACGCCCGATTTCCCTAACCTCATGCATAGGAAAAGCAGCTGAACATGTCATCCTAAATCGTGTATCGCGCTACATAGAGGATCACGAACTCTTTCCGTTCAACATGGTCGGGTTCCGTCCGCACCTTTCAACACAAGACGTCATGCTATTACTAAAGAAACAGATCTTCGACTCAAAAACGAGAGATGTTCGTGGCATTCTCGCCCTAGACCTCACTAAAGCATTCGACAGCGTCTCACACCGCTTTATACTGGAATCCATTGCCAGCCTTGGTCTCGGTAAAAGATTCCAGGCGTACATTCGTTCTTTTCTGCAAAATCGAAAAGCTCAGCTGCATTTATCGCAACTTACATCCGATACTTACACATTAGGTTCCAACGGGACACCACAAGGGGCAGTCATTTCTCCACTCCTTTTTAACATAGTAATGAAGGGACTATCTGACAAACTCCGCGACATCCCAAACATAAACCATGCTATATACGCAGATGACATCACCATCTGGTGCCCGGGAGGCTCATTGGCGGAGTTGGAGCAAGCCCTTCAAACTGCTCTCGATACCACAGAAGCCTACTTAAAAAACACTGGACTTCGTTTGTCGCCCACAAAATCAGAGTTGCTACTGTACCGGCAATCTCGCCAAGGCGTTCGTAACTTAACACCCTTATGTGATCTACCCATAGCGCTACACGCCAAAGATGAGCAGCGAATACCCCGCGTGGACTCCATACGCATTCTCGGCCTCCTCGTCGAGGCCACTGGCTGTCATGCAAGAACAATTAAACATATCACAGCTAAAACCGAGAACATGCTCCGACTCATTCAGCGAGTCTCGGGTCGTAGACGAGGCCTTGGAGAGGCCAACCTTCTGCGCATATACCACGCGTTCCTAATGAGTCACATCAATTACGTCGCCTCTGCCCACAACTGGACGAAGGTAGAAAAGACGAAACTAAACACACTCATGCGCAAAAGCATTAAACAAGTCCTTGGTTTGCCACAAAACACGAGCACTTCCCGTCTCGACCAACTAGGCATGCACAACGGCATCGATGAAGTGATCGAGGCCCAGACCACGGCCCAAGTGATCCGCCTCTCCTCCTCCAAGGCAGGCCGCCGACTTCTAAGCGAGGCCGGCATGTCCCCACACCCCTGCCTTGAACGCGCAGTAACCCTCCCCAGAGTTGTCCGCGCTACTTACATGGTAACCCCATTTCCACGAAATGTCCACCCACAACACAACGAAGGCAGACGGCTGGCCCGCGCTCGCGCGATCCTCAACCGTACCGCCGCGAATCGCAACTCTACCGCATTCGTCGACGCGGCGCAATACGGTAACTCCTCCTCTTTCGCACTCGCGGTAGTAGATGGCGACGGAGCCCTACGCTCAGCCGCCTCGGTTAGGCTATCAACAAGCGCCATAGCCGAACAAGTTGCTATAGCTTTAGCGATGACCGACCCCTCACTCACTAATGTCTTCACAGACTCTCGCGCCGCCATTCGGGCTTACGAAACCGGCAACATCGCTCCAGAAGCAGCCCGCATTTTACAAACACGGAAATATACGGGCTCGCACTACCTCTCTTGGTTCCCTGCCCACATGGGCAAAGACGTTCACCCACAACAACCCAACCTCAACGAAATGGCTCATGATCGAGCACGAGAACTGACCCGCCGTGACGATCAATCAGCCACCGAAGAGCTGGGCCCAGACGTGCAGTTTAATGACCCACTACTCACCTTCCATGAAATTACCTCCCACTACCGACACAACAGAAGCCGATACCCTTTACCCCATTCAAAACTCGAACGCGCGCAAGAAGTAGCCTTTAGAATGTTACAAACGAGATCGTACCCATCACGGGGCCGACTCAGCCATTACAACTCAGACATAAATTCACAGTGCCCAGATTGCACAGAAGTGTACTGTTCACTCGCGCACATGCTCTGGCAATGTCCCGCGTTACCTCAGGGACCTCTCACCAGTGAGTCCGACTGGGAGGAGGCACTCAGGAGCCCCAATCTCCGAAACCAACTTAAGGCAGTCCAGAGGGCCCAAGAACTGGCGGAACGCCACCACGTTCCCGCCCCGACTTGGGCGTCGCCTACGGTAGCGGCTGCTAGGATGTCCCACGTGGGCACCCTGGTGGCTTAAACTCCTCAGGACCATATATTAAAGTTCTTGACTGACTGACTGATCGAACTTCATACACACTTCGTGTATACATGCAGAAAACGACTCGAGGAATCTTCATCAACAACACAAAGGCTCTGAAAACGAGCAGAAGAGTTGTTTTTGGCGTCCTCCGCTCGTTACAGCGCATATGAATGAGGTTTGACTTGCATTTCGAGATCGAAACGGTAACACGCGGCTTGCTAAGCCTATCGATCGGCGCATCGGCCAGACTGACCGATCAATACGGAGCGTGTCGCTCGATGAGTAATGGAACGATCGTTGGATGAGCAAAGCACAAGTACGGCCTCATCGGTTGGAACGGCCTTCTAACTCATCGACGGCTCTGTGTATGTGCCGCACGCACACATTCGCGTATACTCTCTTGACATGGGTGAAGAAGGTGCGGGTTTACGCGAACCGAGACTGCCGAAGCGCGCGTTTCAGATGGCCAGCTCTTCGTTGGCCGTTGGAGCGTATACCACCCACCCGCTCGGTGGACGATGCAGCATGCAACGCGTTGCTATATAACCGAGCTGGCGACACTCTGAGAAACCTCCCCCATACTTCCCCTCAACATCTCCCTGAGAGTGCTCGGCGCACGTAATGGCAAATCGATGGCCTCTCTATAAATACGCACGCGAGTGCCGGCGCTAGAGCTTCGATGGGGGAGAAACACAAGATATCGAAAAGAATGAAGCACGGAGCTTGTACGATGCACCATTGGCCGAGCCGGGCCGGCTTCGAGCAGCGTGCGCACTCCCTTGGAACTGGGCGCATGGGATTCGGGAATAACGCAAAAAGCAAAAGGAGAATGCATCTAAGCCAGCAATGCCTTATTGGTCGATCCGAGTGTGCCACTCATTATGTATACGTCGTGGAGGTAGAGAAAAGCTATCGTGCCAGCTGGACTCGTATGCGTGTGCAAGTTCGCGGAGACGACAACACCAAAAGCTTCGAACGAAGTCGGTGTATATAGGTTTGGGGAGGGAGAGGCCGAAGTGACGCGCCACCGATCGAAACCGTCGGTTGCCAAGCGATTGGTGTTTTGTGCTCCGGCTTGGGCCTCGACGGAAAGCCTGGCCTATAGCTTGTAGCCTATAGCTGCATGCACTCGCAGGCGCAGCAGCTGGTTCGACCGGCCTCTGGGCCACGCCGTTTCGGGCAAGGAACCGAGAATCGATTCGATGCGTTGGGGAAGAATGAGAGAGAGAGAAAGAGAGAGAGAGAAAGAGAGAGAGAGAGGGAGAGAGAGAGTGATGCTGTTTTAGCCGCGGTTCGTCTTATCGCGTGCAATTACAAGGCAACATTTTTAAGGATGTGCAGTGGTACATCCTTAAAACTGCGCTTTCGAGGCATAGATCATCTGCATTGCAGAGTTTTCTTCTAACATGTATGCTGAAGAAGCGGGGAGGGAGGAGCAAGAGGAAGACGAAAAAAAATCGATTTAGCGATAACGAATTTAGTTCAATAAGAGCCGTCATTACTTATTTCAAGGGGTATCCTTTTTATAATCTGCATTTTGAGCGCCTTCTGTAAACCTAAACTGAACCCTGCTCTTTCTTCTTAAAAGTAGCGGTTACAAAGCGCTGTGTGTAGCTCAGTCGCATACATGCAACGCAACACTGATACCTTAGGTTGCGCATGAAAGTAAATCTTGTGGGGATGGTTACCTGCACCTGTAATGTGATTCACAAGCCGAATAAACGAAGAGGTGGAACTTGTGGTGAATCCGATTAGCCATTAATAAGATCGGGACTTTCTGAATTATGTTTTGCAGTTCACAAATGGCGTAAGTTTCAGAAAACAAAGTGTACAGGGCGAATGACATTTTGTTGCCCCTCCATGCGTATACACATGATAACGGCATGGAGGTGTGAAAAAAAAACAGCTCAATGTACCCAAACCTCTAAAGCGACAATATTATCAACAACAGTGCCATAGTTACCGAGAAATTAAGGTAAACGCACGTGAACACACGCGCTACGATAGGGCATTCTCAAAATGATCCCGGCCATGTCAGACGAACCAGCTACAATTCACTAAAATAAAGAACCTTCCGTGCATCAAGAGACGTAATAATTAAAATGCTGCCTGTTCGTTTGTGTTGAGTGTTGAATCCCCAACCTTTCCTCCTTGGCTACGCTCCTGGGCTTCCTGTGTGGTCTACCAGGTCGGGTCACCTTATCTCTGAGTGTCCCCGGAGCGAACGAGGCTTGTGAATCACTCCGCTGAACAAGTTGGGATAAGCTTGAGACGTTCTGCATCCTATGATTCATAGGCTTACGTTGAAGAGCTTGTCTATATTAGAGCGAAAACTCATACTACGCCATGTTTCCCAAGGTAATTCATCCCATAGTAACGACCCGGAGCCATCGGAACGCAGGTGTAGCAGGTTTAATGTCACACCACGCGATACAATGCAGAGAGCCACCGCTGCTGCGCTCGGAGCCTCACTGCTACAGCACCACGTGGCCATTCAAAACACAGTGTGCAAAGCCTTTGGGGGAAAGCAAGGCAAACACATTGTTGAGATTTAGAGAGTCAAACCTTCCAAGCACTTCTTTTGTACGTGCCAAAATTAGACTTTGCCTCATAACTGTAAATCAGCGCAGTGAAGTAGTACGACGAAGGTAGCGCAGTGAATGTTGAAGCACTCGCGTCAGCCGTTCGGTAACTATAGGATCGACTGAATTTTTCATTGGATGTACTTGACTTGCCCAGTGCGCATCACGAATTGTGACGCTTCTGTGTTGTTGGTATTGCTACCGTATAGGCTTTCACCAGAGGAGCCCCCGTCTCCTGGTTTTCCTTTCAGGCTCGCTCATTGGAAGCTTCTGCCGCGATACACAACAGCAATGAGAGAAAGCCAATACTCACATCTGAAGTACTGAGTGTGGGAGGTAATCGAAGCACTGCATACGCGAAAATCTCGTCCCAAAACTCCTGTCTTCACGCTACATTCCCGTCACAGAAGTAGTTATATCTGCAGCAACACACGTGCAACTGCACGTACGCAAACGGTGTCGACACTAAGCTCTTCAAACGTGAGAACTTCGTCAAAGTTCTGCTGAAGTTTATGAAGACGGAGAGAGAGAGAGAGCTTTCAGGACTGCTGAATACAGCAATTCACGCCAACTTCTTTTTTTTCCACCGTTACGCTAAATGCTCTCACTTTTCCCAATTTTATGATTGCCCAAGGGGAAGCTATAGCTCGCTGCCGAGTGCCGGTTCATCAAGCATAACACGTGTGAATCGTTGCGAAACGCGCGTGGCTCTCCCTTTTAGAGCAATTGCGCGCCTTGGGGAATTATGGTGGCACGTTTTCAGCCTGTATTGGCCAAAAAATTTTCAAGGCTGTCGTGAGAGGAGGCGTGCGACTTTTAGAAGCGGAGAAACACGCTCCAGCGCGTGTGTATGTATATGCGAAAGCAAGAAAAACCAATCGAACAAAGATGACTGAAGGGTTGTGTCGCCTTATCGCCGCTCTCCACAAACGCGTGCGGGGAGCTGGGGCCGCTTTCGTGTCTCAAATGACGCCGCGCAGCTCCCTCCTCGATGGCCTCCTCACCCTTCTGCGCCTTATCTCGCTTCTCTCTCTCTCTATTTTGGACGAGTTCCACAGTTTCGGCATGTGCATCGTTCAACACTGGAGGGGTTTGATTGATGGTGGTGCTGAATAAAATAGCGAGAAAAGTGTGTGTTTACATTGCATTTTCCTTCGCTGAAGATTATGTCTTTCACAGCCGCTTCCACCCGAACGCTGTGACCCGGGTTACGAATCGCTGGCTGCATTCGTCTACCATACATAGTCGCAAAATACCAGCACATGGTAATATTGTCCATTGTCGGATAATTTGCGGCTAGTTCTACGTAAGCGCTGGATAAAGAGAACCATGTTATTGGAAACATTTGCTAGAGTTGATACAAGTTAGCTAACTAACGCTTATTGCCTATAGGTGTTGCCTACAGAGTGGGTGGTCCACCGTTATAACAGTAACGTTGTCTCCTTATATTCGCAGTGCAATGCCTGAGCATGCAGTCTTTTATTTTTCTTTTCTCCCCATCAAAGTTGATAGTGGAATGTCCAGCTCCGTTAGACCAACATAGCCGTACGGTCAGCCGGAGGAGGAGAATGAAACTCTATTACAAAAAAGCGCTGGCCTCGATGGCACGGGTACGACACCTAGGCGTCAGCTAGGAAAGCCCTTGGGATCTGGCGGCCATGGAGTTTCCTATAAGTACACTAGAGGGAACTGTGGCGCTAGTGTCTATGGGAGCTGCAACGTATATGGAGCCTCAGTGAGTATGGGAATGACGGGTAGTAGATGGATTTACATAATCTCCCTATACTTTCAGTTCCCCCTTGGCTTCACGTGGTTTCGAACTGTATTATTATGAAACGACAAACAGCAAATGTTCGGCAGTTGCCACCTTAACCTTTTAAGCTCACCAATTCGAATTGAGTAACGAAGCTCAAAACGGTTCGTTCTTTTAGTCTAAATAAAACCAAAACACAACAACAATGAAAGCCGCAAATGCATTAGAAGCCCGCGAGCACGAAGACTAGGCAAATTCACGTACTACTTATCATTCACATCGTCGCTGAACGATCGCAGCACTATTGGCCGCGAGATCGAGCAGAGTCACCACCTGGCGGCAACTGGCCGAAGTGGCGAAGTGTGGATCGAGCAGAGTCACAACCTGGTGGCAACTGGCCGAAGTGGCGAAGTGTGGATTGCTCCGCGCGTCGTCTGCTAGCAACGTCGTATTTCTATGTGCGCCTCCGTCATGCACGTTCTCAAAGTGTGGTTTGTGCGGTTATGGCAGCGCGAGTGTAACTGTTTACGGATGACTGAAACGACGCTCGAAAGCATTTGGTCTTGCTCGGCTGCTAATGCATTGTAATAGAATCGGTGACTGCAACTTTCCAGAGTGCTATTTATTGTCGTCGTACCCTCCATTCAGCAGAATAATTTCAGAGGTCAGTGCCGCTTTCTATTTCAAGCACATCGAAAAATGCTCTTGGCATCTTCCAAAACATTAGGACTATTAAATGGTGTGTGAATGCAGCGTTTTATAGCGCCTCGGTTGTAAAGAAAAAGGCTTTAGGCCATGCACTTGCGCGTTGTTGGTAGGTGTACAACTACAGAACTGTAGTTTACCGGTCATGCAAAGGGCCTTATTTGTGTTTATCTGGCCGTGGTATCCCTACATAGAAATATTACTATCACATAAAGTGGGACACATGAGTACTTAAACTGTACTTAAAACATAGTTACCGTGCGCAACCATGTTCAGACTTAAGAGCGC
This sequence comes from Rhipicephalus annulatus, assembly GCA_013436015.1. Classification (NCBI taxonomy): domain Eukaryota; kingdom Metazoa; phylum Arthropoda; class Arachnida; order Ixodida; family Ixodidae; genus Rhipicephalus; species Rhipicephalus annulatus. The sequence continues at coordinate 80,238 of WOVY01015569.1, read as the reverse complement.
ATTAAAGAGCCCAATTGTTGAAAATTAATTCAGACGACATGCCTTATATATATATATATATATATATATATATATATATATATATATATATATATATATATATATATATATATATATATATATATATATATATATATATATATATATATATATATATATATATATATATATATGTGTGTGTGTGTGTGACGCTACGATGAATGGGCGACGTGGCCTGGCTCATACGCATGTTTATTCCATTCTCTGACTTCTTCCTTCTCGGCTTCTACCATACCTTCATACGTCACATGATTCCCCCTCCCCCCGAAAGAATGCGCGAGCTACAAACTATGAAGCATGAAAATGTGGTGTCTCATCATAGGAAAAAATATCACAAAATAGAGTAGTTTTATGTAACACGGCAGTTCCATGCACTTGCACGAAAACATTCACAGGGAAGGCAGTCCAGTGAGATCTAGGAGACCTCAGGTGGGCGAGGTTGGCTGTTGCGTTCTGGAGAGCATAACCATGCATTCGACGTGGAAAATGATGATGACACAGCCTGGATAGTAGCGAAAAACGAACAAAGTTGGGAGTCATTGTAGCGTTGGAAGGTTGGGTGTATCATGCATCGGATTTCGAGTCGTGGCTGTGACAGACGCATTGTATCTAGAATGCGCGCTTCTTGAGAGATAGTGACGGCTAGATGCCTGTGTGCTGGCGCCGTGCAAGAAGTGCTTCCGCGTCTTCCTGGGCGTTTTCTGTGGTGGTGCAGTTGGTGTAATAGCAGGTGCAGGGAGTGTTTCTGGTGACGTTTCTTTGTGCGAAAGTGCCTGACATCTTGAATTGGTCTTTGGTTTAGAGATCTTATTTTCCGATGTTCTTTTATTGGTGAGTGCGCTTCCGTTGAATTTTGCGTTCGTCGATGCCCTCGATCGTTGCAGTCTCTCTCGTTGTAGCATGAGTTTATGAACTTGGCTTTGCTGGCTTTCCTGAGGCTGCTCAAGAAATGGCTGCAGTGGCACCCCTTCCGGAATAGGGCATATATTTCCTTCGGTGTTTGACGTGTCCCGTCGACAGCTGATGCTTGAAGAATTGGTGTCTTGCTTGTCGGGCATAGTTGGTAATGCGTCATCATTGCTAGCAGGCTCTTCAGAGGCTTCGGTGACGTGGTTCATTACACACGCTTCCGAAAGACAACTGTGTACGAGGTTTGATGTATCATGTGCTTCTGAATTTGTTCGATTCATAAATTGGTGAGCTCTGCATGTGGGCACTACAGGTGACATGGCATTACTAGGTTTGAACTGCAGATTTTGGCAAGTCTGCAGTGCCGTAGAAATGACAGGAAGCTCTTCAGGGGTTTCTTTTTCGCTGTTCACTGCGAGTGGTTCTTGCGCCTGGTAGCGTGCGGTGTTCGATGCATCTGAGCGTTCTGTTTTGTTTGGACTGTCGAGGGTGTGTGCACCGGACGGTGATGCATGAAACCGTACGGAAGAAGAATGGCTTGACAGGGTATTTTTCCGATGCGTCAACTCGTCTATCGTGAACATGGTGTCCTTATGAGGCAAATGGTGAGCGTCAGGAACGCTTGAAGAGCCGCGTGATGGAAAACCGGGTGGTGGCTTACGTAAGCAAGACGACGAGTCAAGTACATTGGGTGCTTGAATATTGTCTTGATTTGTGTATTTTCTTGATTTGTGTGTGGAAGAGGTTAGCGTTGGTGACATTTGTGAAGACGGGAAACCAGGTGGAAGATTCGGGCTTGTAGAAAAACGGCTGGGATGTCTTTCTATGAGAGGATGACTGACTTCGCCTGACGGGCATTGTAAACTTCTGCTCTGTGCTCGAACGCGTGAAGGCTGCGTATGAATGTGATTACTGAATTTGAATGCATCGATATGGCTGGTTGTAACTGACTCTTCATTATAGTCTTGAAACCAGATGATCATTTCTTCTTTTATCTTTTGCCATGACTCGTCGTTCTCGAATATGTGAATAAGATAAAACATAAATGCCTCACCGGTGACGTAGTCGCTGAAGTTCGTGACCATTTCCTATTCCGACCAAGATGCAGCGGTAGCGTGGAACTCGAACAGGTCGAACCAGTCCTGTACAGGTCCATCGTCCGCGGCTCCGGTGTACTTGGGGATGGGAAGGTCTGTCGATGATTCTGTCATGGTGCTGGTCTCTGTATGCGGCTAGGAGATGATTCCGTAGTCGATGTGTGGTCAGGGCGTCTTGTGTAGAACTGCGTCGATGATGAGACACTGATGACGTGGCTGGGAGGTCTTCATCCTGTCGACTTGTGTGACGCTACGATGAATGGGCGACGTGGCCTGGCTCATACGCATGTTTATGATGATGATGATGATGATGATGAATCCACAGACATGGCTCGTACCCACTCAGGGGGATTGGCCAATAATCGATGATTTAATTAGGTAAGTTTTTTTAATATTGAAACCACCCACCAGAAAAAAAAGATTGAAAAAAATAAAGAAACCCTAGTCAGAACTAATGGAGTGCAATAGTTGCTTGTCACTCGTGCAGATAAGACAACTATTCATTGCCTTGAATAAGAATCAGGATAGTTAAACAATGCTCTTGTGTTCGTTGGAATTATTATTTTTTTGCATGATTAATAATCACGCAATTAAAAGCTTAATTCTTTTACTTTCAATCAGGTACTTGCAAACTGCGTAGAAAACGTTCTCGTGGCTGAAGCCCAGATCGTAAGCACCGAAGGAAAGTATGTTTTCTGTAGATAAGTTCAACCGCAGGCTAGCGAATGGGAGGGCTAAGAATGTTTTCCTAAGCAATTTGTATCGGCGACATGATAAAAAATAGTGCTCTATTGTTTTCAATTCTGAACAAAAGTTGCATAGTGGTGATATCGCCAGACCAGCCCTATGTGAATAGAAATTTAACAGGGGGACACGACATCGAAATCTGGTTATTATGGTTTCCAACTGTTTTGTAGGACACCAATGACTTTTCCATGGAAATCTTAAGTGAGTAAATTCTGGTGTTGACAATATTGCTTCCATAGCGTCTGCACTGAGCGCAAGCTTTCTGTATCTTGTCGCCGTTATAGTGGCCACTTCGGGAAGGACTGATAGTACTGGCCCTTCCAATGCTGCTCGTGCTAGAGAGTCGGCGATTTCATTTACTTCTAAGCCGCAATGACCGGGTACCCATACTAATTTCAGTAGCTGCAGCTGAGGAGGAACTAGCATAAGGAGCGTCTTTAAGGCCATCGATTTTGTTGACGCCGTAATCGACGTACATACTGACAGGGAATCCGTTATTATGATCGCATTAGCGGCATTCAAAGGTAGCTTTCGCAGCGCTAGAACTATTGCCAACAGCTCAGCTTCAAAAACTGGGGTGAAATCCGGTAATCTTAATGAAAAAGACCAGTCAAGCGAATGTGAGTATATACCTACACCTGTCTTTTCATCCAATACTGAAGCATCTGTGGCTATAATGTTATTCGTTTCCGCGTGTGCAAGATAATCCTGCAGTCGGCTATTTAATACCCTATAGGATTGTAATTTGGGCTTAGAGGGAAAAATGTCATCGAATTCAATCTTAAGAATTTGATTTGTATCCTGCGCAGCAATCACATCTCGAATTTTTACATTTAACCTATCTAGTTGTTTCTGAACAAAAGCAATTTGAGGTGTTCGAAAGCGTGGCCAATGGGCAAGAAAAAAGCTGTCTGGGTCATTTATAAAATCATACTCAGATCGTCTTGGCGCATTGCTATAAAATTTCAGAAACGTCTGAACCGTTAGGATACGAAAACGGCAAGGCAATGTAGGTAATTGTGCTTCCTGATACAAAACATTGTTTCTTACAAACCTCGGTAGTCCTAGACACAATCTCAAGGCTTCTCGTTCCAGCATGACCAGAGGCTTTATTTTATAGGCAGGGCCACCTGAGAACAATACGCACCCGAATTCTAGGATTGGTCGCATATACATTTTATAGATCATCACCATTGTGCTTCTGCGTAGACCATATCGGCGGCTGCTCAGTCTACGAAGAATTCCTAAGGCGCGTTGTGCTTTAGATGCCATGCTTTCTATGTGAGGAGTCCAGTTTAGGTTGGCATTATAGGTTACTCCCAAATATTTAAGAGATTCCACCTGTGGAATGGGCTCTTGTTTATAACATATTGAAATTGAGATGGGATCGGATAACGGGAATATCAATACTGCACTCTTATCTACATTTAAGGTCATGCAGACTGCATCTAGCCATCTCTCCAGCATATTGACATATCTCTGTAGCGTTTGATATAAAGAATATATGTCACTATGTGCCGTGAAAAATGCAATATCGTCAGCATATACAAACACCTTCACGTCCTGGCAATGCGGTATAGTGCTCATTAAGATGTTAAATAGAACTGGCGATAATACAGCGCCTTGAGGGACACCACGTGTTTGTTTGCACTTTGACGATGCGCAACCATCCTTAAAGCAATAAAACTCCCTTCCTCTCAAAAATTCCCTCACCCACGCCAATATATATTTTGGGAGATTGTGGCTCTCTAATATGTCTAATAATACTGAATGTTCTACACTATCGTATGCCTTAGCTATATCCAATGTCACTAGTGCCGCATGTTGTCTTTTTTTGCGAGCAAGCTGAATGCGGCTTTCTAAATCTGCGTGTGCACACCAGATTGAACAATCTGTTCTGAAGCCAATTTGATTTGGATTTAATATCGAATTTTCCTCCATCCATATTATAACTCTTTTATTGAGCACTCTTTCGATGAGCTTCACCATATTAGATGTAAGAGAAATGGGTCGAATGTTTTCTATGACATATCCGAATCCTTGTCTTTTTTGTATCGGCACTATTTTAGCTAATTTCCACTCATACGGAATCCAGGCATATTTTAACGAATAATTTACAGTGTTTAGTAGGTCACATGGTGATAATTTGAATAATATGTTTATCATAGCAGTTGTGATTCCGTCCGGACCAGGAGCTGACGAGGGCAAACCTTGTATCACTTGTGCTAACTCTTCCTCTGTAACTTCAGTAACTTCAATCCTTGACGCTGGTTTTTGTGGATCGTAAGGCTTAGTTGATGTAAATCTACACTCCAGGCCTTTAGCCATGGTTTCTAAGGATTTCTTTGTTTCTTCCAAGGACATAATCTCAAACTCTATATTATTTTGAGATGGCATCATTTTACGTGATCTCATGAACCTGAACAGCGCCTTTTTGTTACAAGCTTTTGAAAGGTGATCATAATGTTTTCTATCATATTGTTCCTTAGCTAAAGAGACCGTGCGTTTGAAGATTGCAGCGTGATACTTGTAATCAGACCAGTTTTGAGGGCACTGGTTATACATAAGTTTTTTCCAAGCTGCCTTTCTTCGTCGGAAATCGCGGGCACAGTCCGAGTTCCACCACGGACTGTGGGTTGTGCTCTTTGCGGATTCCACAACGAATTCTGCATTTTTATATGTTCTTTTAATCAGTGCACTTAGTCTCATGGCTTTTGTATCTTCTTGCTCTTCAGAATGAGTTGCCAAAGCAGATTCTAAATCTTTCCTAAATTTGGTGTAATTAATAAACACTCGAGTCTGAGAGCCTGACATTATAACTTGGCAAGAAATCTCGAATAATATTGGCAAATGATCGCTGTTAGTTGCACAATCACACGCACTCCACGACAAACTAGTGAGTGATGAACTCACAAAGCTTAAATCTAAGGCTGAACGTGACCTATCACTAATGTAAGTGGGTGTTCTTGAATTCAGGCAACACAAGTTATTATCCGCTGTCCACTCCCACAATCTCTTACCGCATTGATCAGTTCGGAAACCCCAGCACGTGTGATGAGAATTGAAATCGCCGATTAGAATTTTATTTTGATAACTAGAAAGTCACTGCAGCGTCTAAACATCGAGTATCTATTACACCTTTAGGAAAGTATGCATTCACCACCAAAAAAGGCATGCAGCCTGGTAAGGTTATTTCTGAGGCGAGAATTTCACTCTCAGGTGACATGAGCTTATACGCAATTTTTGCTTTGAGACTTATTCTATTATTAATAAAAAATGCCAAACCTCCACCTTTCGATGGACGGTCTAGACGGAAAGATCTGAATCTATTTAATTGAAAAGACTGATGCATTGAAAGCCAAGTTTCTTGCAGTGCAATAATATCTGGAGAAAATTTCGATGCCAAATATATTAGATCAGTTGCTGCAGAGTGAATTGATCGGCAATTCCAATGAAGAATTTTAAGTGACCCTATTTTTGCTCTAAAATAGCCTCAGCGATGGCCTTGTTTAGAATATTTTCTTTAAGAAAATCAGCTTTAGACAGGTTGTTCTTCTGGTACTTTTTGGTTTTTGAATCGACAGGTGCGATGCCTTTTTTGTATAAAGGAGATCTCGAGCGCTTTAGCGATCGGGGATCCATCTCCATTTCGTCTGAGTCCTCCACTTTCTTGGTAAGCTCGCATTGAGATATGCTACCTTCCTCTACTGAATCTGCAGCTACCATAGGTTGCTGTGGCGTATCTGAGCCATACTTCTTTGAAATTTTAGGGGAGTCACGAATGTGAAGGGCTTCCGTATCCTGATGTGGCGTAGCAGAGTCATACTCCTTTGCAAACTCCGAGGAGTCACTAATGTTACGTGGTGCACTGTGGTTGTTTTCCGCTGTACCCAACATTTGAGCCATCTGGTTCCCAGCGATGCGCTCCATTGCCTTCTCCACTGCCTTCTCAATCGCTTCCGCAATAGGGACAGAGAGAGCTTCCATTGTTGGCATATTACGAGCTGTAACACCGGCGTAGCCTTGTGTTCGTGCTTGTATTTCAATTGCTGCTTCCTTCCGTGAACACCGTCTTCGTTCTACTATCTCTAGAATTTGCAGTTCACGTACCTTTGCCGAACAACTAGAGCTATCGGCCGCATGAGCTTCGCTACATAGACAACACTTTTCTTTATCACTCAGACAGTCGCTAGAATTGTGACCTTCCCCGCATACCTTACACCTGACCGCTGACCTACAACCTTTCATTGTGTGACCATAACGCCAGCACTTTATGCATTGGAGCGGACGAGGAGAGAGCGGCTCTACTCTGTAAATTAAAGGCCAAGCCTTAATTTCTGATGGTAGGACTGATCCCGCAAAGGTCACAATTACAGACTCAGTTGGTATTTTGTTGTTATCAACCACCCGTCCACACCGATAGACAGAAATAGCACCTGCTGGCGAAAACAGCTCTAGTACTTCGGAGGGTGGCATGTTGGCATCGACGCCACGCACTAGACCTCGGGTACATGCTAAATGAGAAGGTATGAACGCGCTCACCGGCTGGGATGCAAACGTTGAGCACTTTAGCAGATCTAGGACACAGGACTGGTCTGGCGAAAAGCACAGTATGCCTCCTCTGCCGAACTGGCGGACCTCCGTTATGGACTGGTATTGGGCCGTCACTGACCGTAATTCCGCCTGAATGATCTTCGGGTTTTTCATCCGAATGATGCCATCATTGTTCGGGACTAGAGCCACTGGAACCGATGATATTCCGTTGCTCAAAAAAAGATCCACTGGCACCTCCTTTGGATCCGTAGAAGCAGACCAAAGAAAAGTCCCTGGCCCCGACGAAGATAAGGGCATCTTGTCTTGTCTGAACTGCACAAAAAACACTGATCAAACAACTATTGCAGTGTAAGAAACGATGGTAGATCAATGAAACCAACAACAGCTACTTAATTCTTGGCCACACCCCGAGAGCAAGCTTCAACGGCGTCTCGGCCGCAGGGCCTAAACGGTTCTCAGCAGCAAAAGACGCTTCTTCTTTGGAATGTGGCCAGTGCGAGACGTCTTTGTTTTGTTTCCCTGGGAGGCTGGCTCATACCCACTCAGGGGGATTGGCCAAGAAAGTGTAGTGCAGTTTTTCTGTAATCATTTTAACAATGTTTAATGAATTGGTATTATAATGAGATTAATGTAAAAATAAAAACAACAGAAAAAGAGCAAACGAAAAAAAAAAGAATCAATTTGAGCAATTTTGAGATTTGAGGTGTTATGATTAGCACTCAGCTGCGTTCACTTCACTCTGCCCTGGGGAGTAATAAATAATTTTTTTTTGATTGAAGATCACAATGGTATACGCTTGGTTGCCTGAATATAATTGCAAACGGCATTGAAAACATCCCTGTGGCGTTCCAGGATTCGTCGTCTTCTTCCATTCTCTGACTTCTTCCTTCTCGGTTTCTACCAACCATCGCTACCTTCATACGTCACATATATATATATATATATATATATATATATATATATATATATATATATATATATATATATATATATATATATATATATATATATATAATGTCGTATGAATGCACTGGATTTGTTTTTTCTCTTTGTCTTCAGCATTTCTGTGGCTTTGTTAGTGACCGACGAAAGGCACTGGTCATTTTTTGTCTAAAAAAAAACATGCTTGTCCCATTAACCAGGCCGTTGTTTTAGCACTCATGCATGAAATCTATCGATGAAAGCTTTCTGCTGGACTCTTATATAAATTTCTTTATATTCTTACTGGGGCAAGAACATTTGCGTACACGTAACGCAGTGTAGCGTAAAACGCCGTCAGCCACTAAGCTTTTCTGACTAGACTTATTGACTGTCTCACATTTCATGGTGGACAGAATGAGAGAAAAAAGAAAGCATATGCGTTTAAGGTGCGAATGGTGGTACTGAACTAATCGCACAGATATGCAGGCTTAAATTTCTACTGTTCTTTCTCTCTTTTTTGTACTATGCAGTTGACATAGATGTATATAAGTAGTTCAGTCACGCTACAGCAGTGCGTAACAGGCGGAACACATAAGCTAACCACGTACAAACAACAAGGCGTCATTTAGTACGAAAGCGTGAAGAGAGTCACCCAGGGCGAGCATTCCTATGAAAGGCAGAATGCGCTTTACTCGTGGCTAATGTTCACGTTCCATAGGCGTCGTGCACCGATTCAGTAGAGAAGAGCGTAGATTTTAACAGTAAACTGTAGTCAAAGTATTTTATCCACCGACAATCGGCTCAGAGCGGGCGCAACAAAGCGCCGCTGCGTGTATTTGTATACGCGGCGCCGACCGCCTATTCACACTCTCGCAGGACGGTGCTGCCACCTATAGGCCAATCTCACCGCAAATAGTCCCCTCTAGGTAATACAAGGAAACTATATGCTCGGATGGATTGCCCAGAGCTGTTCCTTCGGATATGTGCTTAGCAGCACGACTTCCCGCTGTTCAGCATTAACCATTGCGGGACCCTCTCGAACCGTCTTTGTGCAGACTTGTACAGGATGAGAAGTAGGTCTGCCATAAAGAGACTGTTGCGGACCGGGATCTGACCGGTCTTTTGTGGTAGCATGGTGTAGCTTCGTATCCGACCGCTGCCAACCAGTTGTTGTGGGTCGGAAGGAAGGTCGCTGGAGGATACGAGAACAAAACATGGGTTTATGGCACTATTTACACTTATTTACAGCATGAGGTTAGGAGGTTCACAAACCACGAACGCATGAGGTTCACAAACCACGAACGTGGTGGTTGAACCGTTACATGGTTCATAGCCACGTCCCGCACTCTGCGGCGTCCATATAAGCCCTGTCGGGCTCCTCCTTCTTGAGTGGAACACCAATCACACACACACAACAGGCGACGGGTACGAGCATGCACGGCCCACGTGAGCATCCAATATTGAGTCGTGATCACTGCACTGCAAAGTGGCGCCAGAGGGGCTCTTCCTCGTCGTGTGTGTGTCGCTGGTCGAGGGGTCCCACGCACCGGACAGCAGACATCAAACGGCCCGCCAATCTGTCCGCTCAATTAGCAGGGCACTTTGTGGCGGTGGCCACCGTCGTTTCTTCAAAGGAAGACGCTGTCTTTGTTGTCCTCTCTGGAACGGCTCACGGCGTCGTGGCGACACGACGTCTCATCCTCCGGCTAGCAGGGACAATACCTGGTGGGCATAGGCAGCCGGCCAGTCGGCTACTTGTTTGAGGATTAAAAGAGCGCCGCTCCCCCGTCATCTCTGGACGCTGGTTCCGAGAAAACTGGGTTCCAGGCGTGGGAACGCTGCCCGGCTACGCTTCCCAGCGACAGCATGGCGCCTACTGACGACGGTCATAACAAGACCAAGCTTTTAAAACCTCCTAGGTCATAATTACATAATTTACACCAGTCAGAGCAACGGTCCTGGTAATGGTGGCACCGAATGGGGAACACCACCGCCCAATATGGCACCTCAGAAGCACTTCGCGACGTCTGCACATGCGCTGTTCATAGCTCTCAACGTATCGCATCACGAACATACTAATTACGTTTAAGACTTGTGACTTTACTGCTTCACAGCCATTCAGTTAAAAGCTTTGAGCTGGGTGCTATGTGTTACTTGTTTTAACATTCATTTATTGTTATATGTAGTACGAAGAGACAAATAAATGGGTTAACTCTGAATATGGTCAGTGTCATTACGGAGGATACAGCATGTGGTTTGGTGACGTGGATGCCGCGATCACATTGATTCTGCTTGCTGCCGTGATGTACTCTGTGCGGTGTCATCAACAGCACTGCTTGATCTCATCCACACCGTCACAAAGCTCGGGACGGCTTTAAGCTCTCCCATAGTAGAGTACCCTGTGCTCTAAATCGTTACCCCCTTTTTCTACCCCCCCCCTACTATAATCACGTGTGAGGCCCACGGGATGGCTTTGAGCTCTCCCATAGCAGAGTACCTAGTACTCTAAATCGTTACCTACTTTTAGGGGCGAAGCTCCGTATAGCGGCACCCGTTTGTCCCTCGTAGTCGTCGTAGTAGTCGTAGTGTGTAACCAGTCTTACATTTTGACCTCCAAGGTGGTGCCGGTGGGAGATTTCTTCTGTGCGTTGTTGAACAATAAAAAATTCGCAGCGTGCGCGTTAACTAAAAGCCGAATTCTCCTGTCTCTCATTCCCCCTTACAGTAGTCATTGGCATGTACATTGAGCACTATCTGACAAGAAAGGGTTGCTACGTTATACCCGCTGGGTGTAACCTCCTTAGTTTTAGAAAGGTATAGCGAGCGTTGGGACGCAGTGCCATGAATACAGTGAACTAGTATATACCATGAAATCGAGGTGGTTAAAGCGGGGAAGTAGACACGAAGCGCAAGCCGTAAGAAAGAGTGCGTGTGCCACCTCTCGTTTAGTCCTCGGAATGTCCGCTGGATGGCGGTGCTTCTATATGGGGAGTATATGATTAAAATGTGCGAGATGGTGGTACTTGGAGTGTTGAATAGATGGACGAACGGACACACAGACAGATGCATGGACGGACGCATGGATGGCTGCACCAACGGATGGACGCATGGACGGACGCAGGAGGGATGCATGGACGGACGCAGGGACGGACGCACAGATGGACGTGCGGACGCACGAGCAGACTCATGCACGGTCGGGCGAATGGACACACGGACGGTCACACAGGCGGACGCATGGACGCACGGAAGCAAGAACGAATGGACGGACGGATGCTTCGCCCCACTCTCCATCATTCACTCCGTGGATATGCTGCCATTTTTTTCTAAATAAAGATTGTGGTAGGGGGTTATAGTAGTTATCGGGACGGCGGCTGACTGCTCTCCCGTTGTTAAGTACGGAGTACTCAAAGTCGTTTTAGGCTCCTTAAGGCGTGGGTCGGTGTTCACCATTACGTGTGCATGTATGTATAGTAACCACCTCACAGCATATCCACGAAGTGAATGCCAATGAGTGGGGCGAAGCATCGAAGGGTTTTATCGGCAAACCATGCATCATTCGCTGGCCGCGTTCGTTTGTCGTCTATTAGTCTTTCTGTTTGTCCGTCCATCCACCCGTCCATCTGTCTGTCCGTTCGCCCGTCCGTTCGCCCACGTGTCGGTCGGTCCGTCTCCACATGTCAAGAGACGGACGCACGGATGGACTGATAGACAGACGCACGGACGGACGGATGGATGAACAGACGCACGGATGGGCGGGTGGATAAACGCACCTACGAACAAATGAATGGATGCTTCGCCCACTCACCATCATTAACTCCGTGGATACCTTGTGTGTGTGTGTGTGTGTTTTGTAAGCACACGGAGTTATATACTTAAGTCATTGGCATGATGCTTTAAAGCGAATGCTCTACTGGTAGTCGAGTGAGTTTCGCTGTAATCACCGAGTAGCTTCGAAGAGAACAAGTACTCGTAACAAGCCGCGGGTGATTTGAAGGGTGCTAACGTGATGCGGATCACTAGAACGTGATTTCAATGCATACAAGCACTTCTTTAGCACATAAGCATGCCCCATAGAGGTATATGGACCTATATTCTAACAGTGAACGTCGACTTGACTTTTGTGTCATTTTAATACTGCCTAAGAAAAATATCTTGAAAGTGCATGCGACTCCTCGCCTAAATGACGCCACGTACTTTTTTTTTTGCGTTCAGATCATGATTCACAAATGAAACTAAGATGATGTGATGTTTATAGAAGTAAGTGTACCACCACAAGTATTATCAAAAAGTGAATATCCTTGGTCGCCTTTATTGTAAAAAAAAAACGCGTAGCCGCTACCCCACGCATTAAGAAATAGCGTCAAGGTTCCGAATGAATGAAAGAATGGAGTGCTACTGGCTCCCCCTTTAGATGATGCGGTGGGGGGGGGGGGTGCTTCTATGCCTCACCCGTGCGGACGCCTATGAGAATAATCCACACAATTGATGCTTGACATAGGTTTGCAAACGAAATAGGTTTGCGAATTCAGCTCCAGAACCTCAACACCACCTTTGTGTGAACGAAATATTTTCTTTCGCTATCATATATCCGTACTTGGAGCGTGCGAATATAGGAAAATTTCGAATAACGAATCGAATAATGAATATATTCGATTCGCTACTCATATCGAATGCCACGTATTCAACCATACCAAATATTTTTCGAATACTTTCCAAAAATCCCCACCTACGAAAAAAAGAAAACACCGAAACATTAAGGCCTTCCCAAGATTTGAGGTCATTTGTTCGTGGCGCCATCTTTTGGTGGCAGCAACGGCGTCCTTCCATAATTGAAAAAGAAATAGGTAAAAAAATATCATGTCCCACGAAAAAAAGCTAGTTACAGAAAACGAGTTCCGGTTATATGCAGCAGACACCCACCTGAACATTCTCGTAAAAATAACAGTATCGCACTACAATGCGTGTGGCTTTCAAGGAGGTACACAAGTTTTATGTATCCTCCTTGGTGGCTTCCCACGACACCTGAACACCACCCATTGGAAATACATGAGATCCCATTCTAAAATGTCAAGCACTGTGGGAAGCTACGTGGTTTCCAATGTGACATTGTAATTGTACCTGTATGGTCCAGTGTGTGTGTGTGCTGCACACACTGGACACTGCACCAGCACATACTATATATATATATATATATATATATATATATATATATATATATATATATATATATATATATATATATATATTTCGCTTATTTCCCATTCTGTTTTCTGTGACGGAAGACCACGGTTGTCGGCGTCGATAGATGGCGCTACGTTCACACGTCACCTAATCCTGGTGCTGAAAACGAGAGACCCTTTTCGATGCTTCAATTAGTGAATTACCAAGATGCACGCAGGTCAAGCTTTTAAAGGGATATCGAATATCTATATACTGACCTCCGTATAAAGGAATTTTTGCGATAACTCCAGTGTCTCCGAAGTGAGCATGTCCTCAACCCACTATCATTATTATGAAATTCATGATCATTCATAAAATGCTACATGATTATTAGGTCTTAATGTTATTTAAAAGCTGGTGACAAATTACCACCTGGAGTATCGAAGCAATGGCTGTATTCAGCCTACACTTAAAAAAAAATTCCCTGAAGGCTTTATTTAATGAGAACTAACAGAGAGTTCTCATTGTTATTGTGTCTAAAAAAACGAGCACTTAAATTCACACGAGCTCACATCAGCTTACATAATTGTGGAATTTTTGTTGATTAAGTTTAGTAGTAATGTCCGATTGTATGTTGTGTGAATATTTGTTTGAAAGAAAAAGTCATGTGACTACATACGTCTGTCTTGAAAATGGTTTTCGAATAGTATTAAACTAACATTCGCATCCAATTAGTATTTGATTCGAATTTTCGCTTATTCTGGCACCCCTATCACGTAGAAAAGCGAAGACGCCGCACTTTGATATAAGATTGCTGGGAAATTAATGCTTGTCTTTACTGGAATTTCCCGTCGATCATCAATGTTCCCTTCGCATTCTCTATAATATTGCCCAAATTAAATGGACCAGCTATATAGCTCGGCAACGAGTCTGTGTACGGGTAGTAATTTGGACGAAGTTGTAATATGAATGGATGATTTGGGCTTGTTTTAAGATACTGCATGTGATGATCAAGCGCGACACATTTCGTCCCTGCCCCGCCGCAGTGGTCTAGTGGCTAAGGTACTCGGCTGCTGACCCGCAGGTCGCGGGTTAAAATCCCGGCTGCGGTGGCTGCATTTCCGATGGAGGCGGAAATGTTGTAGGCCCGTGTGCTCAGATTTGGGTGCACGTTAAGGAACCCCAGGTGGTCAAAATTTCCGGACCCCTCCACTACGGCGTCTCTCATAATCATATGGTGGTTTTGGGACGTTAAACCCCACATATCAATCAACATTTCGTCCCTGCTTTCTTATCGTTGTTGGGTATGTTGGGCAGATCGCTGGGTACGTGTGTAATCGATAGCAACACTCCTTTAGCAAACTGAAGTACACGTGTAAAAACGCACATGGTCACATCGCTAATCACCAGCGTTATACTTTTCTATGTAAACGGTACACGTGTAAATAAAAGCCGTAAGGCCATTGGAGACGTATGCGACACATTACTGAGTCCATGCACCTTTCGACCGGAGTTCGTTACAGCGCTGAAGAAGTTACTCATTTCTTCCGCTTCTCCAAGGGAGAGGTGGGGGGCACGAAAGACTAGAGATGAGAGACCACGAGAGACCGAAAGACTGGAGATGAGAGATCAGCTTTCTTTTTCGGTGAACCATAGGTTATTTTCAGTACTGGAAAACTGGCTTTCCTGCTATGCAGTTTTCCCTTCTAATGGCGGCTAGTCAATTACTGGAAACAGCTTGTCACGCAGTTTGCTCGCGTTTTACGTGAAGAACGAATGCTCAGCACTCTTGTTGCATACGAGCCACGATACGTCGTGTTCACTTGAAGTCGAAAGGTGCCGCCATTAGTTCGGCAAATATGCAGTGCATGGAAGCGCACTTGTGCATTACGAAAAGGGTCTATTGGGGATGGCGATACTAACATCCTCGCTGAAATCACGTACTACGAATGCCTCAACTCACATCCTGAAATTGAGGCCCACGTCATTGTATTGCCCTGCCACTCACCCACGTCACGGTTCCTAACTTGAAAACGAATGACTCCTGCACTATAGCTGCCCAAGAAACAACAGCAGACGCTTCAAAACTTCGAATCGCCCAGCTATATAGCTACAATACGGGTTCCACAGCGACGTTGCTGCAGCAACTGCCGGCTCAATTTAACTAACCTCCCCTTAAGCCGGGGAAAACTAGGCGCTCTATGCATCTCCAGCGCTCCTCAGCAGTTTACCGCCACCTACGTACGCATATACATATAAGCGCCCGCATTTAGGAATGCGCCGCGTTTCTTCGCTCGCACCCGTGCTTACAATTGCCAAGAGCTCCGGAGAAAACAGCCCGTCTGAGAGAGTCGCGCGGAGGCTTTGTGCGCACGCCAACCTCCAGCGTCTCAACTCTCTCTCTCTCTCACGCTCTCCGCATGCAGAATCGTTGAGAAGGCCTAGAGGAAGATGCCGGAGGGAGTTCAGCTTCGAACCGCGGCTCAGGAATAGTATAAGAGAAAGGGGGGGGGGTTATGAGGCGGGGGGAGTGTTTCAGCCTCCCACGCCGTCGCCGGGGAGTACTCCTTATCTCTGCAGCCAGACGGCCGCACGACACCACAAAGGAAGCGGTGGAGGCCCCCGCCACCAGCGCGTGCCTCTCTGCTCGTCGCGTGCGCTCGCTTCGCTTTGCCCGCGCCGCTATGAATGCATTGTACGTCGCGAGTGTTTACCCCCTCCCCCTTGTGAGCTAAGAGAGAGAGATACATGATGCAGGCCGCTGTTTATACACTCGGTTCGGCCTCGAATGTAGGAAAAGTTCTCGTCTCTGGCATGTGCTTACTTGTTGTATTTGTCAGTGTCGTTCGGGTTTTAGCTCAGTACGGTTGAGTCGGAACCAGCGGCGATGTTTGGTGCGACATATATGATATGTATGCGCGGAATGTTTTTTTTTTTTTGAGGGGGGGGGGGGAGGAGGTATCTGAGAAAACATGGGAGGTCGAAATGGTTGTATAGAAGCGGCGCGAGGTTGGTATTCATTCGTCGCGCTGAGGAAGCTGGTGTCTCTGGTGGGAAACAGTAATGTGCTCTTAAATGACAGAGCACAAGGTGTGAAAGCAACGTGGGCTAGTAGCTATCTTAAGGCCGCACACAATACACGGGGACACAGAAGAGATACACAAACTGGCGTAATCTAACAACTGGTTAGTTATTTTTTTTTTTTGAAAACGAAGATTCCGCGAGTTTGTGCGGCTCATCTGTGTCCCCGCGAGCACGCGCAAATATTTCAAGATATATTCCAACTAGGCCGAAATGCAGCATTGCTTCAGAATATTTAAGGTGTAGAGACAACGTATAAGTATATGTTCACATAACGTCTCGCCTAAGTGGCAAAGTATCCCGCTGTTTCCGAGCTCGTGAAAAGGATGGTTTAGAGCAGGACAACAGTCTCGAACACGCAGACCTCTATAGCTAGCGGCCCGCTTTGCACATGACTGTATTCGTCCCACATATAATTTTTTATTACCTCAATAAATGTCTTTGCGAGTAACTCACTCGTGACTGTTCTCAATCATTTCTTTCTCGTGGCACCCCATGCTATGACAGTTTTGATTGATTGATATGTGGGGTTTAACGTCCCAAAACTATATACTATACCATATGATTATGGGAGACGCCGTAGTGGAGGGCTCCGGAAATTTCGACCACCTGGGGTTCTTTAACGTGCACACAAATCTGAGCGCACGGGCCTACAACATTTCCGCCTCCATCGGAAATGCAGCCGCCACAGCGGGGATTCGAACCCGCGACCTGCCGAGTACCTTAGCCACTAGACCACCTCGGAGGGGCATGCTGTGACAGTGTTAAAACGTGACCTTAGAAGAAAACTTTATATTAGAATCGGCGTCCAGATTTCATTCATTCTGAATATTGGTATATATATGTGTGTCTCGAAATGTAAAGTGAAATCCACATCAGGAATCCGCTTTATACGAAACATAGGAAATTCTTTCAAAGGGCAAAGTCAGATGAAATTTTGTTGAATCTCCATCTTAAACCTTCTTAATTGTCCTGGCCCTTGCGTGAAACTAAGTTGGGTGACTGCGGCCCGCTAAAGGAGGCGAGTTGGAGACATTAAATAATAGGGATAAGACTATGTGAACCCCTCAGCTTTTTTTTTTCATACTTTTCTTGGTGACATATTCAGTGCGAAGGGTTGTGTGTTCAGCATTCTTCGGCGTGGTAAAGAATGCTGCTCGAACGGGTTTAAGCCTGCTAAAAACTTGTGGGACCTGTCGCAACTTGTTGGGACCTACGACAGTATGGGAGCCTGTCGGTGCATGCACACCAGTATATGCCTATCGCAACACGCGTCGAAACCTGATAGTATTATCGGAATACGCTGTAGGGAGCCTTACTACCAGTAAAGGTCTGTAATATGCTGTTGTTGGTGGGACCGAAGCTGCACTGATGGCAAATCATGCGGCATTTGTATGTGTTCGAGCCAGTGCCCGATACGCAACTGGTCAGACCCATTGATGACCTGTTTATAGTTCATGTTTCTAGTGTTATTTCATGAATTTTCTTTTTGTCCACTACTTATTTATCTGCACCTCCCTAACTCAATGCTTCTTCGGAAGCAGTGTTATATATTTGTCGTAAATAATTAAACGAATGACTTTTATGTCTTCCGCTTCGTCTCTGTTATCACGCAGCGAAGCATGCCGAATTACCGCCAGTGCTGTAGCAAAGCAGAAATTTGCGTCGAGCTCGAATGAACGACTGCTTTATTTACCACCTACTGCCGTTCGACAGAGACAGTTCACCCAAGACGTGACCAAAACGACATGTCATCACCAGGCTGAATTTACTGTTTACATTAAAGTCAAGACATAGTTGACGTTGTTCAGAGGCACCATCACCACACAGTTAATTGTGGTTGTATATGTTCTCGGCTGTCGTTCTGTAGTGCTGCATTATTTCGTCCACTATGCGGTCAGTCGTTGCATCGCACGTGCTCGCTGCATCTTTAGCTAACGCCAGAGTTGTACACATTACAGAAAGTAAACAACGAGTCGCGATAAAGATTACCTTCTTTGAAATATAATTGATACAGAGGTAAACTACATCTGCAGAATGCAGAAAAATATGCTCCAGTAAAGACGGTCTAGCTCACACAGGATCTTGTATGCACGCTCTGTACTTGGATAAAGATACAGACTGCATGGTGCTTCTTGTTGCTTAACACACCCAAAAATGTCAATAACTATAGTATTGAAATGAAACATTGTTTTATTATTGGTGTTGAAACCATTTTCCATTATCTAAGCGCTTGAGAAGCGTGAATTTAAGTGATTCTTGCGACAAAAATACGTTCACGGCTACCCAGAGGCCTCTGAGAGTGTTCATGCATTGGGAAATGTTCTGTCCAGCACTAACCACACATGACGTCACACTGGACAACTTCGCGAACTCTCGTGATGCTAAGGGAGGGAGAGAGAAAGGAAAGAGAAAGACAGATCCCATATCGTTTCCTAATGGTGCCGGCGTGCGCCAATTAACTCGGAGTAAGATCGGGTCATTCCCGCAATGTTATGTTTGTTTCGTTCCCGCGAATTCAAAACCAGCTCGACTAGTTAGGACCTTCGGTGCAATGATCGGGCCCTACAAAACACTATAGCTTTTGGCATGCACCGACTGTTCCATCGTCAAAGTCCATCGTTCCCTGCATTATGCACAGCCGCACTGGGCGCGCGCCTCTGTCAACGCCTGTCGAACGGGGTTACACAGGCGCCACCGCCCGCTTCGAGGCGGAAATAACGATCCCTGCCCGAAGCAAGTCCCAATGACCGCGGCGCGACATTATAAATTCAACGCGTTTGAGGAAGCGAGACGACCCGCAAAAGCCACCCGCCGCCCGCAGCGCCCCGTGCGGTCGTGACCAGCATCCATTGGCGGCTCGTTTGGACGCGATCGACGTATATAACGACTCGCGGGGCTTCGGCTGCGTCTGTGCGAAGAATCGTTTGTTGCTGCTGCTGATGCACGCCGCACTGCCATCAGCACTGGCGATCGCAGCGGCTCAGCGGTCCGCAATCCGGCCTGCGATCTCTCATAGGTTATGAGACGAGCGCGGTCGCTCTGCTAGTTGCCAGACTATACGCTGCTCAACTGTGCCGGTGCTAGCGATCCAGCGCGCTGCTTTGTGTACATATAAAAACGGTTCGACGCCCCTTCCCCCCCCCCCACCTTCTTGGGGAATCGAAAGAGGAGCGCTAGAGCAAGTTGAAGTCAGTGAAGTCACCAAAGCAGGCATATATATGCGCTGGTGGTGTAACGAGCGCCGCGGCCTGCAACGGAGAGAAAACCGCGTCGCATTCCGATCGGGCGCTACGATCGTCTTCAAGGGGGCAGTTTGATTGTTTTACCTCTTTTTTTTTGCAGCGCGCTGCGAACGGTGCCTCTTAAGTAATGGCTTCTTTCAGATCGCCATCAAAGAGCGCGGTTGGTTCTTGAAGCACTCGCAAATGGCCCTGTTTTGCATCAATGACAACGGCCACTTAAGGACGCGCTAATTCCATCTTCTTCGTTTTCGCCATCTTGCGTTCGGCGGAAGTTACGTCATGTCCCTCTGACAAGCGCCTTAGTTAGGAGAAAGCATGCGGATTTTGTAGTAGAGTGGAGTGGTGCCTAAGCCTGAACCATAAGTGCAATCTATTGTCTCTGTAATGCTTGATTACGCCCGGAGCGTTGTAGTTGACAGCGTAACTGGGTATTGGGTGACGTCAGCCGGGCGTCAGAAAGCAAATTCCGTCTTCCCATTGGTTGAGATCGTCATCACAGTAAGTGTGAATAGTGAGTGTGGATGGCCAGTGCAGAGTTAGCCAGTACTGGCCATCCACCCGGTACCGAGGTTAGTCATTACTGTACTGAGTTAGCGACTAGACTGAGTTAGCCCGTACAAGCCATCATTCCTTTTTCGCACGAGGCAGCTAGGGATTGGAACGGTCTTTCCTTAATTGTCACCCATCATTTCATTGCAGATAAACTTAGAAATGCCATAGATTCATTGTCTTATTAAGTGTATATCGTTTGTCCACACACTCATGTAACTACCTCTGTAGTGGGCCTTTGAGGTATATTATATAAATAAATAAATAAACAAATAAAATAAATAAATAATCTAAAGCCAAATTGGCCTGTGCTGGGCAACCGCCTCAGTACAGAGTACTGTACTGAGCTGGTCACAAGGGTAAGTGAGCCCTTACGGCCAGTAATGAGTTAGCCAGTAGTGACCAACCACTCAGTACTGGGGTAGTCAGCGCTGAGGGTGGTTGGCAGCCCTGTATTGGGAAAAGAAAAGGAAACCTTTACAGAACATGGCCACATCCTTCTGAATGAAACAGGACGTTAATTTACTTAGGCTATAGTTTAATCCAGCCCAACTAGTTTACAACGATCAAACTAGTTTGATCACTGTAACAACCTAAAGATCGAACAAGACGAAGCCAGGTTGAGCGACGTGGACAATGCGACCGAAATTTTCATTTCTTTTAAGTTCACCGTTACGCTATATAGTTACGTGGCGACAGATGACAAGTATAAAGGAACGGCGTTAAACGCCTCTCATTTTGACGCAGATCGAGCGAGGCTTTCCGATCTGCGCAGGCATCAAGTGGAGAGACGAGCTCAAAAGGCGGCCGCCGCTGTTACCACGACAACAGAATCGATTCCGCGCTCCTCAAGATGGCTTGCCGCGGCGCCACCCATTCTGCTGCGTCGCGCTCTGTTCCTTGTCTTCACCCGAGATTTCGCCTTTTGTCCACACAAGTACCTACATGCCTTATCTTTACCGTTCTTCTCCAAAGCGGGTATCGACGCAGTTTAATGTGGACCCAAATTGCAGGGCGGGAAATGTGACTTTCTAAGCCTTAAATGTGCTTACGATTTCGTTCCAAAATGAAAACGAGCAACGGGTTAATTCATCAATTGATAAGTGGTGTTTAACGTCTCGAAACCAACATGTGAATATGAGAGATGCCTTAATAGAGGGCTTTGCAAACTTTGACCGCCTGGGGTTCTTTAACGCGCATGCACCCAAATCTGAGCACACGGGAAGCGTTTTTGCCTCCATCGAAAATGCAGTCGAACGAGCAGCGGGCGATAGATAGATGTTTTATAATTATAAGTAAACGTGTGTGCACGCGTGCGTGCGTGTTTGCAGGTGTGCGTGCGTGTGCGCTTCGCAGTTCATTTCATTTATGGCTTTCTTCACAGGGCCACGACACGGTTAACAAACAATTCGTGACGTTCAGTGAAAAATGGAAGTAGTCTACTATATATGCGTATGCATATATAAAAATGCATTGTACAAGATTATTTCAATTTAAAGTTAAGCCTTTAAAGTCACGAGCTATAAATTTACCCCACCCACCACCAGCGACCGTCATATTCCATAGCATGCGTGACATTATGTGCCATACGTGAAGCGCAGCAGTTCTCTTCAAGTTACCAAGGTTTCAGCCACCGCGAATCATTCGGTTTCTATGCCGCGCCGACGATTGCTGAAATCACTCGACTGCACGTTCAGCTTACCAGAGAACAGAATAATTCCCTAGAATGCAAACACTCTCACAGCGGACAGCTTGCTATGTCACGGCTCGGAAGTGCGTCAGGGCTGACCGGCACTCGATCAGGCCACTCGCATACTCATAAAAGATATTCAGTTAGAGATTTGGTGCGCACCCAAATGTACGGAAATTTCCTCAGCTTGCTTAGCAACGCACAGGGATGTATAGGACGAGGTGCTACAGTTATTATTAGTTATGCGAATTCCGTACACACACGTGTGTACGCATTTTAAGTGCTATTTAATCAGCTGTATTGACCCGCACAATCAGTGTACTGCTTCAGAGAGCTAGAAATAGTCCGTGGTCTATTTTTTCTTCTTCTATGTGGTTTGCATTTGTGCGACCCTTTATTGGAGACTTGTTTTCGCGCAAATTTAGACAACGCCAACTATATGTGCTAAAAATAATAAAGAAGGAGAGAGAAAGAGAAAGAGAGGACGCTGCAAGATACCCCACATCGTCGGTTTTTCCTTTTCCATCTTCTTTAAAGTACAAGTTTCGTTAACGCAGGCAATGTTTTGTACCTCATAAACTGTTCATCGGGAAGCTGTTTATGCCATAACACACTGTTGACATTATAAATGCACACAAAAAATAATAGAAAAAGAATAAAAGAAGCTTCGTGCCGACTATAAGCCTTGGAATGTGCTTCACAGAAATGACAGCTTTACAGTCATGAAAAAAAAGTAAACACAAAAGACGCCAGATATTTAAATTGGTGAGATTTTTCACATGCGAAAAATACACTGCAGTGAAAGTACGAGTCATGAAATGTCATTTTCAATATGTTGCTCTGTAGGAGTGATGCTGTGTACACTTATTTAGTTTACAGATACCACTGTGATGCGTCACAAGAAACATTACTGGTGGTAACAAAGCTTACATAAGTGTTTTGTTTTCGAAAACACTAATTTCGTTAACCAGAGTCATACACTGAGTCAGTTGCGGGATGTCAAGAACAGAAGAAAATTCTACTTATCAGTGAGCGGGTTATCAAAAAAGCGATATAATGCTTGACGACCATTCGCAAGAGGCATGTAATATAACGCGCACTGAAAAACTAAAAAAACAGACCTGCTCATGAAAACATGCTTATTACGGTGCTTAGCATTATTAAACTTTCTGTGATGCCACTCCGCGATAATATGTAAGTGACCCCCTAAAAAGACACACAAAATAGTCAATCGTCTCATATGGGGTTTCCGAAGTCTCTTTTCCTTGCACTTTATATTTTCCCGGCCCCTAAGGGGGGGGGAAGTAGCAAACCAATCTCGCTTTACTGATTGATATCTGTACCTGAGAATAACAGAGCGTTGATCGAGTTCGTGTTGGATTGTGAATGGTTTATGCGCAAGAACGCGTTTCTTGCGCAAATGTAACGCTAACGTTGCAGTATGGGTGGCCTCTCGGTAACGGACGGCTTTTTTCTCTCCCATAGTAGAGTACCAAGTACTCTAAATCGTTAACCACTTTTTCTTTTTCTAAACACACAGACGTAATTGACAATATATCTACTTTTGGTCTTCATGCTCGCTCGCCCACTCACACTCTCACTAATTCACTCCCTCCCTCCCTCCCTTCCTCCCTCCCTCACTCACTCACTTCCTCATTCACTTTTCGTCCTTTCCTAAACGTCCGTACTTTCATAATTGCGACTGCTTTCAAATTTCTTGACGTAGCGCACGCTGTGGCACAACTTCTCAGCGAAATACATTTGTCACTTTTTCGAAGTACCACGTGCCGTTCGCATTCCCACCATGTTAATATATCTTTTTGTTTTTGTCAACCTCGCTACTCGCAGATCCACGAAACTGAGTGCGAGTTCGTCCCCATGGTAACAGCGACGCCGCCCTTTCGCCCTGCCAGGAAAACGGTGCTCCGTTACTGACGCAACCACCGCCAGCCGCGTCCAATGGGGGGCCGCAATCGACCGCTCCGAGCCATGACGTCAGCAAAAACTCCACAGCCAATCGCGAGACTCACTGTCATTCTTCTTCGCTTTCCTTTCCTCAAAGA
The DNA here is from genome assembly GCA_013436015.1 of Rhipicephalus annulatus. Classification (NCBI taxonomy): domain Eukaryota; kingdom Metazoa; phylum Arthropoda; class Arachnida; order Ixodida; family Ixodidae; genus Rhipicephalus; species Rhipicephalus annulatus. Next base: position 56,183 of record WOVY01015569.1, on the reverse strand, counting down.
TCCCCTCCTGTCTCGCTCTCTCCCACCTACCTTTTCCTCTTTTTATCCCGTTTAGACGTTACCACCGGCTTTTCGAACTCGAAGAGCTTTTTGAGCCGACGACTATGTTGCCTACAGCGCTACTTTTTTCTTTTTTGCCCCACTTTTTCAGCTTCGCTCTCTTGGACGATTGATCGAGAGTCATGGCAGAATGAAAGAAAAAAGGAAAGGGGAGAGGGTGAGTTTGCGTTGGGATGGATACAAGAAAGTTAAATAACGGATGGAGAGAAACAGGCAGATTGACTCTCTCGTCTCTTTTTTATAGCAACGACCGTCTTCTGGAAGCGTAGACCCTAGCTCACGATGCGATGTGTCTGTGTTTCCTTCTCCCCGTCCTCACTTGGGCCATCTTATTCGAGACTCTTCTTTCTTTTTCACTTTTCTCGTAGTTTTGCAACTAGCGATGACGTTGGAAACACGAACAGAGTTACACGTATATACGCACATACAGGGAAGACGAGCAACAGACGTCTTTGCCTCGAGTTCTCGAAGGAAACGACGAGCTTGCGCAAGGAATCGCGTTTGAGAGAGGGGGAGAGTAGGAGGAGGCCTTCCCCAGAAGAAAAAGAAAAGGAAGAAGAAAGGAGACGAAAATTGCGCTAGAAGTTTGAAGAAATTGCCTTCTGAGAGGCGAGGGAAAAATAAAGATAAATGAATGACTGGGGACAAGCAAACCAAAGATTGCGTTAAGGAAGAGCGTAACAAAAAAGAGGAAAACATGGAGAAAAAGAAGAAGAGAAAAAATGTCGAGAAGACTTTGAGGATAAAATAAGGGAAATGGGGAAAAAGAACAACCTTGTTCCGAGAGAGGTTAGAGGTGTAAGAAGAATTCGAGGAAACCGAGGCAACGTCGTATAAAAGCCACCCTCTAGCGTTGCTCGCACCCAATGGGAACAGCATACAAAGAGAGAGCTAATAATCATCTCAACTCGAGACTTCTCGCCTCTTCTTCAAAAAAAAAGTAAAAGAAGGACGATGCGCTGGTAGCATTTGCTTGGGCTCATTTTTCTCATCTCCCTTCTCGTGCTTTCTCGCTTCTTTAACATCTCCCTATAATGTTCTAGAACGAATAACTCGCTGATAAGAAGAGCGCTCGCGTTCCACACACGCGCGTACGCACTTAAAGTATAGTGGCCCACTCCTGTGCATCGCAGTTTTTTTTTTTTTCAGCCTTTTACAGCGACTCCTTCAAACGCTACGCAGTGAACTGCTTCTCCGGCTAAACTCGCGTTACTGCGGGAATGCTGCCTTAACGTCACTGTTCTTTTTGTAGTTTTTTTTATTTTCTTCTTGAACGCCTGTTTCGCAGAAACGTCCACAGATGTTCAGTCTATGAAGCAAGTCGATAAGTTTTTTTTATTTACTCTCGGGGTAAGTATATGTTTACGAGAAGGCCAAGCAAAGTACTCGTGACTTAAGGTAGCAACCGACGTTGCTTCTTTGATCGCTTTGGAAACCCGAAGGGAAAGTCAAGCGGGCGTGAAGCAGAAAGATGCCACCCTGGCCTCCTTTGAACGTTGCTTCTGCGCCTCGACTCCTCTCTCACCGTTATCCACCGTCTCAGTTCGGTGTTACATTTCTTCCCACCTCAAGATACTTAAGGCGTTCAGAGCTTCGACACTCTTTCCTCCAGCGTCATTATCCTTACTGCTTAGTTTTTTCGCGCACCGTGTACACTCCGCTCCTGAAATGTGAGAGACAATGAAGAAACTAAGTAACCATACCCCCGAAAAAAGGAAAAAAAGGAATATCTCTCGCCTCAGCTGTTAAGTGTTTGAAGAAGACACTTCTCGCCAACGATGCCTTCACGCTCATTACCATGGCGACGAGAGAGTGGGTAAACAGGGCCCATATCCGGGCACTGTTTACTCACACTCTCGTCGCCATGGTAATATGCATAGGTAAAAGAAACTTGAGTGAAGAGCAACCTTGCGCCATAGTTGTGTCTATGGTGTGATGAAACTTTTAAAGGGAAACTAAGGAGGATGGCAATTTTTCGCATACAGATTCCCAGGAATTGGGAACATATGGACGTGGCGCCATCTTTCAGCGGCAGGAACGGCAGCCTACCATAGCTTAATGGGAAATAGATGAGAAAAATCGCATCTTTCGGAAAAAGGATAGTTATGGGAAACGACTCCGGGTTATAAGCAGCAGAGACCCACCGTTACATATTGGCAAAACTGCAGCATCGCACTACAAGGCGTGTGGCTTCCCGTGGCAATTGAACACCGCCATAGAAACACATGGGGGTATGTTGTTAAATAATAAACACTCTGGGAACCCACTCGGTCTTCAGTGTGACATTGTAACTTTGCCAGGCTATTCAAATAAATCTCTGCTCTACAGAACCGGGAGTCGTTTTTGATAGCTTTTTTCTTCATATATGTTTTTTTCCCCGCCTAATTCCTACTCAGCTGGGCCAGGCCACCGCTGTGACCGTCGAGACATGACGCTACGTGCAGATTTATCCCAAATTGTGGCCATGCAGTAAATGAGTTTCACAATCGCGAAATCACCACGCTTGCAGTGATAAGACACTCAGTAAGCACGAAAACAAAAGAAAATGTGGGTGGTGACGTCACCTTGAAATTCCCGCACCGAGTGCCAGGAGCTTCATATTTTGATGGCATCCAATATGTTTTACGACGTTACGAACCATTAAAGGTGAAGTACATCGTGATCTGGTGTGACTTTCAGCAAACTTCAGCAAGTTTTCTCGGGGCGATTTTGCCAAAATACGAAAAGCACGCTTTAATATTTGACATAAAGTGCGGCAGTTTTGGCGTAAAATTTTTGGAATGAAACTGACTTTCTCAGTTATTGGTAAGTATGATGGCGAAAATAGCTACGTTAGAGTCCTTAGGGTATAGTTAATCAATCTAAATCGATTCATTATTTCACCTAAGCGTCCAAATAAAGAGACACTAATGAAAGAAAATGATTTAGAATTACAAATTGCGCTCTGAGAACTCTAATGCCACAAGTTTCACAAGTTCATTATTAGTGGACAAAATCAGGGTAACGTTTCATTTTATTACTTTCGCGCCGAATTATCCGTGCGTGCTGCCAAAATTTCCAGAATGTATTTTTCGTACTTTCTCGACATCGGCTTTATGAAACCTTCTGAAGCTTCCTATGGTATGTCTGTGGCACCCACAGATGACAATGTACTTCATTTTTATCCATCAGAAGCTACATTGGACACAGTAGACACTTAAAAAAAATCTATGAGATCATGGTGTTCGGTGCGGGAATCTCAAGGTAGCATTTTCACCGGCATTTTCTTATCACGCATTTCTCGCCTACCAAGTGTTGTGCCGCGGTAAGAGTGTTTTTTTTTTCGGAATTGTGAAATTGTACTTTACTGATACGCGAAAAATTGTTTTTCCCTTTAGTGTCCCTATAAAAACAAATTGTGTGCGCCTGTAAAGCTATACTTTCTGCAGAAACGTGAGGCCGTGTAACAAAGCAATGTTGACTGGGATAGATGGAGGCGTTGGAACATCATGAGAGTGTTTCTAAAGGTTATGTTGGTAATTGGAGAGAGTCCAATCAAAGTATGGTTCGCTTACCGCTTTAAACAGTCTAACAGAGAGAGGGCTCTGGAAATTTCGACCTCCAAGGGTTTTGAGCACACTGACCTACAGCATTTCCGCCTCCATCGAAAATGCAGCCGCCGCAGCCGGGATTAGATCCCGTGACCTGCGGGTGAGCAGCCGAGTACCTTAGCCACTAGACTACCCAGGCGGGGCTATTTAACAGAGAAAGTCGCAGGGTAAAAAAAATTACGCGAAGCAAAAACGTGCGACTGTTTTTTTTTCCCTCTACACTCGAAGATGCCAAATACACTCAATACAAAATTGCTCACTAAACTCAAGTTCCCTCATGCATCGGCCCAATATGAGTCGAAGGCGAAAGCCATGTTTTTCTGTAGCGTAACCTACAGTGACCGAGGTTGAGATGTTTCGCGTGGCTTACGGTGAGCAGTACTGCGCAAGCGCGAGGAGCAGTGACGTCACACGAGGGCCAAGCTGACGCACCGGAGAAGGCCTGGAGCTCATGGAGTGAGTGACCTGTCCCTAGTGGGCCGGCACTTGACTCGCGTGAGCTTGCTCGCTAATCTTTCCGTCCGTCCGTCCGTCCGTCCGTCCGTCCATCGGTCCGTCCGCAGCCAACGCTACGTATATCCTGGCATAGCCGAGCTGAGCCACCACTAATTTTAGATTCGAAGCAGCCTATGGCGGAGTTCAGTGCGGTGTGCGGCGCGACCACTCTTACTGCGCATGCGCGTACCCTCCTCCCTCTTCTGCTATGCTCCCTCTCCCGAGTCGCCGGCGAAGGCATTGAAACACTTTCTCCGCAGTGTGACGTCCACACCTCTACTGTGCATCCCTCTTCCCCGCTCTTTCTCCTCTCCTTCGCTGCCCCCTCCTACAGTTCCTGTGGAAACGCGTTCCGCTTTTCCGTGCGACAGAGCGCCTCTGCTTTGTTCGTAGCCGTTGATCGTCGGTCTTGCGGCGTTCCACATTTTCGCGAGACAGAGTGCGCCTGCTTTGTTTAGCACGTGATCAAGTTTGATGTCTGGCGAGTGCGCTGAGGATCTGTCAGGTTAGCAGCGCTGTAGACAGAAATTAGGTGCCTCCTTCCTTTTCCTTACCGACCGACCGACCGACCGACCAACCAACCATAGTGTACCAGCAGCACTGGTCACCGGCATCGTTAGTCAGGCAGAGGTTCTGAATTGTGGGGAACCTGCTTAAACGAGTTTCTGTGAGTGCTGTTCACCCACGTTCATGGTTCACTGTTCATGGTTCACTTTAGTGGGAGATGCTGTGTTGTTGTTCTCTTCTCAGTCAACGTTATTTTTCCCCCGCCCCTCTTACGAAAGCTCTTTACACCTAAGGGGGTTTCGACTGTTTTCGGGATCATAAAAGAAAAGGATACAACTTAAAAAAAATCAAAGTAAGTGTGTTGGCCCCTAGACGTCCGGGAGCCCCCTGGCCGACATCTCTAGACAGAGATCATAAACATGCTATCTTTATGCATTACTCGTGGTTTTGTGCTGCCTCCATGATCGGCCCTCCTTAGACCAAGCGACGATGCCATGTGTAGACGTCCTCACTGAGGTCACGTTAAATGACGTCGTTGTGATGTAACGATTGTTGCCAATTCACCGCGTTACGATGACTTGACATGTTAAAGTCATCACGTGATGAATATTGCATTTTTCGTGTTGACGGTTGCTGTTAGACGAGCGGCGTTTTACACGTTCACCTTAAAATATGCAAAAGAATACATGCGTCCCGTCTACAGGTCATGCTGCATGTAATCTCGACGAGGCAGACGCGGACGACAGGTACTACAGGGCCTTGTTTTAATGAAAATATATAAAGAATGTTTGTCAGTCTCAACGATCAGTAGATTTACGTCTGTTTAAGGATAGACAAAGAAAGCGGGGACGTTAACAACACTCATACTCGGCTTGTTACCCTGCACTGAAGGTGTGGGTTTAAAAGATGGCACATAAGAAGATGTGTGTGAATTCACTTGTAAGGTTCGTGTTACCATACTGTCAGGTTAGATAGGCTGCTTGTTGTTTCGGGAAGTATCTTGAATATTACACAAGGGCGGCTCAGTGCTCTCCCACAGTTGAGTACGACGTACTCGAAATCGTTAAACATCTTTTTCTAAACACAGATAGGCTGTTCGGGCCATAGGGTATCGTTATGTCGGATAACTCCTGCGAGCTTTGCGGGAGCTCTTATAGTAGAGTACCAAGTACTCTAAATCGTCAACCACTTTTTCTAAACACACCAGATAGGCTCTCGGTACGGCTTTATGTTCTCCCATAGTAGAGTATCTAGTACTCTAGATCGTAGCCCACTTTTTCTAAACAACTTTTTTATTCAGGAGCACCTGAGGGCTATTTTGGCTCGGGCTTAATTCTGTTCGACGTGGCCTCATCAAGTGTACGGCCAAAGGGACGGCTTCCAGCTCTCCCATAGTAGAGTACCGAGTACTCTAAATCATTCACTTTTTCTTAACACACTCTCTTTTCATGCTCTGTACATAGTGTGAAAAAATTTCGTCTAAACAACTAGTTTACGTTAATGGTTCAGCTGTCCCATAGTTGAGTACGTAGTACTTAAATTATGGGCCACCTTTTCTAAACACCGCCTAAGCAATAGGTATCCGCAATGTAATGTGTCTTGTGAGGCCCACTGGACGGCTCACTGCTCTCCCATAGTTGAGTAAGAAGTACTCGAAATCATGAAAAACGTTTTTCTAAACATACGCTCTGCATGTATACATGTTACTATAAATTGTCAAATGGTTTGTCTAAACAATCCGGCACATCACAGACTGGGTTTATTTTCTCCATCTTGCTTACAGATAGTGACGGCTTACTGCTCTGCCATAGTTGAGTACGAAATGCTCAAAATCGTTATACACTTTTTCTAAACACACCTGGCCTGGCTCTTGTAGCCAGTTCATGATACAGTTGTCATACGTATATGATGTGTATTTATTTACTTTTGTTGGTGAAGCACCGTGAATCCCACAATGACCCTCCGTCCGCAAGTAAGGCCCGTGGTCTAGAGCAGTGGTTCTCAGCCATGGATGCGTCGGGGACCCCTTGTGGACTGGTGCAAGAAATGGGGGACCCCTTGGAGCAGAGGGAGGGTGGATACATAGGTAAATTAACAAAACTGGAGGGTGAAACAGGTGGCTTTCGTTACTACCAAAAGCATCAAACAAACGTGTCCCTTCATTTCGGACAGTTCATCAATACGTGGCACAGTCGCAAATTAACAGAGTTGCATTGGTAAAAAAAATTTAAACTGTAAAAAAAAGCGGCTGAGGATTTCGCGGATCTTAGAAATGACTTTGCGGAGCTCCTACTATAGGGTCCGCGTACCCCATTTGAGAACCATTGGTCTAGAGCATAAGTTCCTGTGAAGCTTCTGAGGCCGTAGTCTTGTCGGCATCCGTCTGTCCACCTGTGCGTCTGTCAATATTTGAGTAAACGACTTCAGCGTAGACATTATGCACCTTATGACCTATAGCTTCGCCCACTCGTCGTCATTCACTTCGTGGACATGCATGTTTTTTTCTGTATTGTATGTCCCCGTATCCGTAAGATTCCTTATATACAAACATTTCATTCCATATTATTGTGTAATTATGCAAACAGCTTGCGCCATAACATCTTATGTGGAAATATGGCACTTGCATGTTCGTTAAGTGTTGTACATAGGGAGTATACATCATCTTGTAAATTTCGCATATCGCGATAAGTGTGTGTGTGTGTGTGTCAGTCCCAATAGTAGCACGTGTTACGGACATCTCATGGACTTGGACGTTTTTGTAAATATCTTTTCTTGCATATTGTGCTTAGTCATCTTTATGTGCTCATTACTGTCATTGTTGTATGTACACTACTGTCAATTGTTTGTTATACGTACTACGGTGGATAAATTTTTTTCTAAATAACTATACCTGTTAATGCTACTCCAAACCAACCACTTCGCTCCCCCCTCCACCCACCCACCTCATCTTGGTACTGTTTCACTCACTAGAATTGAGTCACATCAAGTTTGACATTGTTACCGAACAGTGAAGAGAGAGAGATAGATGCAAGGAAAGGCAGGGAGGCCAACCAGACACACATCCTGTTTGCTACCCTGCACTGGGAAAGGAATGAAGGGAAGAAAAAAGGTTGCAGAGACACAGGAAAGGTACGCCCAATCACGAGCACACTCGAGGGAGCACACACAGTCTACAGGTGGTCACTCAGGTTTGTTGTCTTCAAGTAATGCAGGAGTGTTTTAGCCGCTTGCTGCGCAATTGAGGCAGACGCCAAAGGTCCCAGAATCTTCTACACAGAGAATGGTCTAGAGTCTAGTTGGCTCAAAACCATCCGGAGCTGGCATCGCTGTGTGTCGTAGCAAGCGCAGCTGCACAGGACGTGTTCGATGGTCTCTTCAGTTCCGCAGGAGTCGCATGTAGAGGTGCCGGCCATACCGATGCGAAAGAAGTACACCTTTGTGAATGCAACAACCAACCAAAGGTGGCATAACAGTGCCGCATCGGAGCGGGAAAGTTGGGATGGTAGCTGTATCTTGAGCGAAGGATCCAGTTACTTTCTCATATGTTAGTGGGGTGCACTCATAGGCGGTCGCAGGGTTTACCTTAGAAGAAGAGGGAAAGGAAATGTCATCACAGTGCCCCCCCCCCTTTTTTTTTTGGTACCCATTCCCCTGAAACCCTTTGCAACAAAAATACAGGGCAAAGACGTGGTATTAGGGGTTCGGGGAGTCCCTATTTCACCCCCAGCCCCTGCTATGTGACAAACGGGAGTGAATATATTATTATATCGCATGGTTTTCGCTATGAAAGAGGCGAAAAAAAGGATGGTGTAACTTTTCTGTCTTTATATTTTTTATGCGGCAGCCTTAGATGCCTCATCAAACGCGAAAAGTGACTGGTGGCGTGAACATGGGAGATGCAAGGAATAATAATAATAATAATAATAATAATAATAATAATAATAATAATAATAATAATAATAATAATAATAATAATAATAATAATAATAATAATAATAATAATAATAATAATAATAGTAATAATCCTGCGATGACCGCATAACGTCTTCGCGTAGCAACGATTGCCGGGGTTTAACGTGTCAGTACGCAATATGAATACACGCCGTTATGATGGGACTCCGGGTTCATTTCGACCAGCTGGGGTTCTTCAACGTGCACATAAATTTAAGCACATGTACATTACTTTCAATTTCGAACAACGTCGCTTGGAAAAAGGTGCCCTGTTCACGGGGGCCATGTGACGTGCAGAAAGCCTGCAATGCCTCCGATCCAGCAGGTTGTGCAGGATCGAAGGATCAATACATCGACTGAGAAGACAAAAATATGACCCTCGTCTTCGAGTTGTCTTACAGGAGGTTACAGAAGGGCCTTGCGACTTCTTTTTTGTTTACTTCGAACAACCCTATACTCAGCCAAGCCTTCTATAGGTATACAATATATTGTGAGTCAATGGAGCTAAGGTTTTGTATCTTACATTTGTATAACGGCCGGGGCACGCAAAGCAGCTTAGTCGCGCTCAATGTAGGCCATATTAGGGGCGAGGCTTCTTTTAGTCTAACCTTGTCCTGCGTCAGGTGTAACTGGCAGTACCTCCCGAACAGTATAATAGATGGCGCTCTCTCATGATCATTTCTCGTCTCATTTCCTAGATGGCGTTCGTCCAATAGAAGTGTGTGCAATAGGCTGGACGGATGCACGGACGGAAGTAGGGATGAACGCACACACGCATAGACGCACAGAAGCGCGGATGGACGGATGCATGGACGGACGAACAAACGCACGGACGAACGGATGAACGCTTCATCCCACTCATCATCATTCGCTCCGTGAATATGCTGTGATTTTTTTTTTGTTCCGTCAAGAGTGAGTAATTATTCAGTGTGCGTATTTGTTTTGTATTATATCTGAAGCGCCCGGTATTAATTACGCAACAATGTGCCCTGCTGATTAAAGTGTCATGAACGAAAAATAGCGTTAGCTACACACTGCAATATACCCACTGTAATTTGTATTTGACGCCAAGCTTCTCCAACTAGTCTTATAAACGAAGAATGCGTTTGCACTGCAGTGTGCCAGCGTTATAAAAGCGTAACTGCGCATAGAGTCCTTTATTCTGCATGTCACGTACCATCTCGAAACCCCAGCTTCTTCTCCCAGAGAAGCTTACTCCTAGAAGTCAGTAGCCATCCCTCGATGCATGTTGTGCTTTGTCTAGAAAGAATGCGGTGCTCCAAATTCCCGACAGCACATTGAAAAGAGTTTGAGTAACCTTGAAAAAAAAAAGATAAAGAAACGCCGTTGCAGTAACTACTGCTGGGCGTGCTGGTACGTCAGAATGAAAAGGCACAAAAAAAGAGAAAATAAATGAGAGAACGGTGACAACACGCCGTCCTCTCAGTCTGTAAATGTGTGCGAGTGAAAGGGGGAGGGTGCAACCTGACAAGAAATCTGCTTCCCGGGAAGGGTCTCACGAACACCGGTTTACTTAACGGCATTACACGAGCTTGGATATCCCAGCGAGTGACGTCAACCTTAGCCGCACACCAAGCGACTCCCTAAACGCGTTCTTAGGCTCACGTAGCACAACAGGAAAACCCAAATGAGGAAAAAAAAAGGGGGGGGGGAGGAAGCGCGGCAAAGGGAGACAGTGCAAGGAATCATTGTAGAGGAGGAGACAATTCTAGGGCGACGAAAGCGCGGACAGGAGGGCGAGGAGGATTCGGGAAAAGAATAGGGGAGTAAAGGGAATGAATCGAAGACGAGCGAATCGCCGTGGCTGTCTGTCGGAACCCGATAAGCGGAGACGGCGGTGGGTTGCCGACTGCACCGGCACGTGCCGCCCTGGGACCGGTCGGGAGACGGCGGCAGGCGTTGTTCACGCTACGTGGCCGCGGCAGAGGACGCCTCCCTTCTAAATGGGCGCACGTGACCCGCTGACGCTGAGCGCGTGGCTATAGCCCCAAGCGGGCGCCACCCAACGCTGTGCGAGGCTTCGGGAAAGAGAAAAGCAACGTCGTTTCCCCGAGGCGATCCACCGCTGTTTGAACTACCTAGCCGAGCCAAGCCAAAGGCCGAGCCTCAAAAACATACACGCGCAAAGGCGAGGAAGGCAACGTTACCCAAGAGCTGTCCCCTGTGCCTGCCGTGGCTTGGCGCCCGCGCAGTCAAACTTCGCAACGATATGGTCGCAAAACCGTGTGGATAGGGGGAGGAGGGGGGTTGTACGCGTAGCAACTATTCTACCATGCAGAGTTTGGAGAAGGGGCGATGGAGGGGGAAGAGGGAGGCGATCGCTCGCGGTTCATTTCCACCGAGTCACAATGGAGACGCGGCGACCCACGGCCACAACGTCACCCCACCGTTTGAGCCGGCGTTCCCTGGGGGGAGCTAGGAAAGGGGGATCGGGGGGTACGACCAGAAAAGGCTGCGCTGTAACGAAGCGGGCGCCAAAGTGTCGATTTACGCGCCAACAGCGGCCAATTTCTGCTCGGGCGGGCGTGCGGGAATAACTCGACGTGTGCCTGAGTGACTGTGATTCCTGGTTGATGGTTGGCATTGTTCCCTTATTCTTTGTGTATTAGTTTTTGCTTCCTAGTAACTGTGTGTACTCTATAGAGCTCGTAGCAACGCCCCGTGATGCTTTTACAACCTCAAGTCCACACGTGAGGCAAGTTCACCGCTGTGTCCATCGTTAAGGGAACGGCGACGTCCTAATAGTTACATACGCGTGTTCTATGTGAACCTTTTCGCAACGACCACTGCGTAACGCTAAACCATTTTTACAATCGTGCAATATTCGTCCATATTGAATATGTGAAACAGCTACGAACTAACTGAATGAGTACACTGCTATAACGAAAGCACAAAGATCAAAGTGTTTTTTTTTTACTTTTCTAATTCTAGGCGGTAACACGAGAACAGGCTCGCCAACGTAACGTCACTGTTGGATTTCTCGGCCCATGTGGTCAAGTTGGAATGGAACTTTGAAAGTGAGTTTCAAAGTTTGGATGTACAGCAGCGGTAACAAAGCTATGGCTATAAAGCTATGAAAAGTATGCTAAAGGTAGACGCAGCTTGCGTTGCAAACTAGTTTTTATATTGCATTTAGTAGTATTTCTATAATTGTTGTTTGTTTGTTTTTATACATATGTACTTCTTTTCATAACATCTACTATCTGCGGAGCATTTTGATTTTGCAAGATGCCAGAAGGTACAAATGCTTTAAAGAAATGCAACTGAAAGTGTGAGCGTAACACTTGACTTAGATTTGTTATGCCCTTATACATTTGTTAATTCATTAAAATTGCCACTTATGAACAATTTTATACCGAAAATACAAGTTAATCTATGCTATTGGCTGTTGTACCAGTTATGTAAGTGACAATAATCAACACATGTGAAAATGTATGTTTGCGTACGCCCACTAGTTCCCGAGGAAAGTTTGTACAAATTCAAAAAAAAAATTCTTGCCGTCAGAAAAACGCAGAAATAACCTAGAGGTATACACGAACTTCATGCCAACGTGTCAAAGAAAAACGACGAAAACTTTTTGTTTCAGAAATCAAGACTAACCAGGTGTGATATATTTTTTAAAAGATAAAAAGAAAACAAGTTCCATCAGGCCATTGCAAAATCTTAAAACTGAGTCTTGTGACCAAACCAAATGAAGCCTCACCCAACTTAACTTGGGCAGTTCACTTCTTATGCCCCCCCCCCCCCTTCCCTCTAGAACTTCTTTGGGGGAAATGACATTGCGTGCTTTGGAGCGTCTTTTTTTAGGGGCGCAGCTCCTTACGCCGTAGGTCGTACGTCCCTTGTTTGTAGTAGTAGCTACCTGTCATTTATTCCTTGGAAAATCCGCTGGTTGGCAGTACTTCTTTATGATGAATATATAATGAAAAGATGCGAGATGGCGGTACTTGGAGCGTTCACTAGATGGACGGACGGACGGACGGACGGACGGACGGACGGACGGACAGACAGACAGACAGACAGACAGACAGACAGACAGACAGACAGACAGACAGACAGACAGACAGATAGATAGATAGATAGATAGATAGATAGATAGATAGATAGATAGATAGATAGATAGATAGATAGATAGATAGATAGATAGATAGATAGATATATAGATAGATAGATAGATAGATAGATAGATAGATAGATAGATAGATAGATAGATAGATAGATAGATAGATAGATAGATAGATAGATAGATAGATAGACAGACAGACAGATATATAGATAGATAGATAGATAGATAGATAGATAGATAGATAGATAGATAGATAGATAGATAGATAGATAGATAGATAGACAGACAGACAGACGGACGGACGGACGGACGGACGGACGGACGGACAGACAGACAGACAGACAGACAGACAGACAGACAGACAGACAGACAGACAGACAGACAGACAGACAGACAGACAGACAGATGCACGGACGCTTCGCCACACTCCTCATCATTCACTCTGTTGATATGCTGTGTTTTTTTGCGGTCGTGCAAGAAGGTAACTTTCCGAAGTGAGGAAAATAATTGTATGGGGTCCACCGCAGAGTACGATGCTTTTAATGAAATAGTGGGTTGAATAACCTTAGAAATCCGGCGATCTTTGTTTACGTTTTAAGCCTCGTACTGCGTCATCACATAACGCAGGTCGTTCAGTTTCGTTGCCAACCTCAAAAAAGCTAGAATATCGGTTTCACGCGCAGCTGACCACGACACAACATCGTTAGCTGGAATGCAGACGTTTGCACAGAAAGCCGCTTGCTACGCCATGGATCGCGAGTGTGTCAGCGTTGCCCGACTCTCGGCATGTTCACATGTATTAAAGAGATTCAATAATACATCAAATGCTCGACCAAATGCGCTAGAAAATTGCGCTAAAATAAAAGGTACAAAGACTATAGACCACATAATACCGATTATTACCGAAAATGTAACGATTAAAATTATTTGAAGCCAGGGTCGCTCTGGAACCAACATTTTAACAATAGTACATTGCCCTGAACGAGACAAGACTAGATGCACTCGTCTTTCGTTTTGTTTTTTATTTGTGTATTGCCGAAATAAAGATGCCATCCCGTGTTTAAAGATATTCCATCTCTTCAAGCTTTCTAATGATAATAAGTGTTGAGGTGTAAGGTCCAAAACCACGATATGATTATGAGAAAGGCCGTATTAGAGGGCTCTGAAAATTTCGAATACCTGTTTTTTTAACGTACATCTGCATTTAAGTAAACGTGTCTCAAACTTTTCCGCCTCCACCGAAAATACGGCCCCCGTGGCCGGGATTCGATCTCGCGACTTCAAGATTAGCAGCCGAGCGCCATAACACCTATAGACGTCCGGCGGGCATGATCAAGCCAACATCTTCCGGTGAACTTCTGAAGCTGTTGTTAGCGCTATAGGTTACACTCACAACTAGTATACTAATTTCTTGTCCATGATTGGTGTGTTGGGTATATTGTCTTCAGTATATGCCTTCACCAAACGACACAACGAAATATCGCTCTTAGAAACTAAATTACTTGTTACTTTTTTTTATTTTAACACAATTTTTATACAGACAACACCACCCAGTTATATTAGGCTGCACGTGCCATGATGTTTCTTCCCCACAGAATAGACCACTTAACTACATCGCACATTTAACCGAACAGCGTCCCAAAAAATGTAGCCCTTCCTACATTTCAACACCGAACATCTCACGCGTTTACACCGTCCTATAGGACGGTTTAAACATTCACCAGGCTGGCAAACATCGCTCAACGGCCTCGCAACGCGGGAGCACCACTGTATATAGTGTACGTTATAAGCCCAAGGAGAAACTCGAAATTCACCCGACCTTTCATCGCACATCCCTTCTTCACACGCAAGTTTGCGAACGTATCGAACATTTTACACGTTTGATGCGAGAACACACGCTCGCATCACGCGCTCTGTATACAGAGTAAAGCGATTTTGATCCTGTACACGCGGCAGTGTTTGATTTGGGCACTCCACTGCGAGGCACTTCGCCGCTCTTACTGTGGACTGGTCTGGTGTAGGAGTTAAGCTGCCCCCCCATCCCCACGTCTCTCCTAAATCTGAAAAATAAAGGGTGGGGGAGGGGTTTGAACACGTAGTGCTGACTGGTAAAATCAAGCGTGAGTGTGAGGCTGAACGTGTGTGTGCGTGTGTGTTAGGGAAACGGGGAGGGAGAGGGGGGAGAAGTTCTGTACACCTATAGACTGACGAGAATCGGGCGTTGTCCGAAGCCGAAAAAGGGGGAAGGGTAGCAAGGAGAGGGATAGTTGATGGAACGAACGAGAGTGCGTACATCAACAGAGCCGGGGTTCGCTAATCGGAATGCGCACCGCTTTTCGGCGCGTTTAACAACGAGCGGGATTAGGAGAAAGCCGGCCCGTCGTTGTGCCCTTAATCCGCGCCGCACGGTCTGTGTGAACGCCTCCACTCGAATGTCCCACAGCGGGGAGGCTTGCAGCCCCTGTGGGGCACCCAGCGCGCGCAGCGGCGTATTCGAGTGATCACGTGGGGAGCATCCCTGTGTGTTGAGAGAACACCGTGCATAAGCCGGTGTCACACTTCTTTTTTTTTCTGAGGATGCTTCTGGAGTTGTCTTCTCCTGTGAAACTAAGGGCGCATGCTCCGAAAGAGCCGCATAGATGGTACGCGGTGAATATTTTTATGCGCAGCATCCTTGGGAACTCGCACCCGTTTTTGTCACACGATCAGAAACGTTTCAGAGGCACGACATATTTGCATATCTGCCATCTCACCTTTCCCGCTCCGATGTGACCCTGTTATGCCGCCTTTGGTTGGGTGTTGCATTCACAAAGGCGTACTCCTTTCGCATTGGTATGGCAGACACTCCTACATGTGACTACTGTGGAGACGAAGAGACCATCGAACACGTCCTGTGCAGCTGCGCTTGCTACGACATACAGCGATGCCAGCTACGGATGGTTTTGAATCGACTTGACCCCGGACCATTTTGTGTGCAGAAGATACTAGGACCTTGGGCATCTGCCTCAGTTGCGCAGAAAGCAACTAAAGCACTGCTACTTTACCTTAAGTCTACAAACCTGAGCGACCGCCTGTAAACTGTGTGTGCTCCCCGAGTGTGCTCGTGATTGTGTGTACCTTCTCATCTTTCTGCAACCTCTTTTCTCCCCTTTATCCTCTCCCCAGTGCAGGGTAGCAAACCGGATGTGCGTCTGGTTAACCTCCCTGCCTTTCCTTGCATCTTTATCTCTCTCTCTCTCTCTCTCTCTCTCTCTGTGTAAAATGTCTAAAGGTGTGAATACTCGTTTTTATTATATATATTTTCAAACTGCTCCAAACGCCATAGTCGAGCTTAAAGGATGTCCTCCAACTTATCGCAGACACGTTCCGCTGCCTAGCCAAACCGATGCATGTGTATACCACCATTTTTTTACGCTCGTGTAACTTACAATTTTGTGGCAAAAAAAAAAGTCTTAGCATAAGGAAAGCACATGAAAGCATTGTACGCTGTCATCAGGCATGCATATGTCTGATCGCAAATTAATTTGATATTTTGGTGCAGTGAAAGTCTTGCGGTACATCTAAAAAAGCGCTACGTGACTTCTATAGCAGCAGCCATAAGAGTCACAACACTTTGAAAACTTAGAGTTTTGTAGGGAATATTCCCAACAGCATGGCGTCATTGTCATAAAATGCCAGTAACCATTGAGTTCGTGCATGTCATCACTACGCGGTTCTCATGGCAACCATGTCACTATGCCGATTATCAGAGTTGTTGATATCCTATCGTTAACTTGACTGTCAATACCTATTTTAACTTTTCATTTACCTCACTGAGACATGCGCTTAAGCGGCAGTGCGCAGAATTAATGTGACACGTGTGAGGTCGCCCTTGAAAAGAGGCGTGGCGTAAGCAATACCCAGGATATTAAGAATTTTCTAAAATGACCCTTCGTTACGATAGCCCGTTCACATGAAGTACAGGCCGAGCCTTTGAAGCGTCGGTTAACCGCCTCCGGCTCCTTATACCTTGAACAAAAAAAAAGCCCTTTCGGAACAACACGATACAAACATAATGCACTCGCGCTCATGTGGATATAAAACATCCTTTATTATACTTCCTACGATACAACTAAGAAAAACATCAGTTATTACGCGATTGCATGGCTTTTTATCACAGGTTTTTGATTGATTGATACGTGGGGTTTAACGTCTCAAGATCACCATATGATTACGAGAGACGCCATAGTGGAGGGCTCTGGAAATTTAGACCCCCTGGGGTTCTTTAACGTGCACCCAAATCTGAGCACACGGGCCTACAACATTTCCGCCTCCATCGGAAATGCAGCCACCACAGCCGGGATATGAACCCGCGACCTGCGGGTCAGCAGCCGAGTACCTTAGCCACTAGACCACCGCTGCGGGGCCACTGGTTTTTGAGTCGAGGTATATCTGTTCATGGCCACATATCTATTACAAAAACGGGCACAATCGCCACTAAACAAATATTCAGAAGCGAGCTTCGACCTGCCCATGCCATTCTGTGCTTCCATGAGTGAAGTTCACGACAGCATTATATGTGATTGGACTTGATGTGTAGCGTTATTTGCCAGAATTTCAGATGCCTTTATGATTGCCGTTTCAGTGAACCTCAAGTGGTCTTTTAACTGGACTGACTTTTGCGTTATATTTAATGCCGGTATGTGAGTGAACTTTGTCATTATCTGATTTTTAAAGGGGTTAACTAATATATATTTCTGAAAATTCAATTTAACATTTTATCTATGTCCATGATCTTTACTAATCCAATATTCTACGATGACGAGTAGCTGGCGCTAAACAAGCGCGCGGACTCCTCCAACACAACACGCAGTAATAAAAAGAATAGAACATTCACCAGCTCGGTTCGTAACCAAAGGAACCACAGCAGACGACGCGTTACGATACAGAGCTTATCTGTAAATCTTGTTATATCGCGAAAGCATCTCGATCACAAGCTAACCGATTTCAGGCACCCATGCAGGTTAGTATGGCCAGCTCACCACTCAAGTCCGTATATCCGCGTGTTTCTACCTCTAAGGAGCAAAAGAAAATTTCAAATAGGCTACTACGACCCTTTGAAATGTCCGCTTGTTTCAGAGCCAACCCTTCGGCTCAAACGAAACTTCGGGCCAACCAAAGCAAGCCGGCCGTCAGTGTTCACAAAACGAGAAGACACGCGCAGCGGGACTCCGCGGCGACACAGGGATTCGCATCGGCACAGAACAGGCGGATCGGATGACCGAGTCCCGTCAGGCTGCCCCAGCCATCACAACAGCAGCGGTGCCGGAAGTCGGGTGGACCTCAAAAGGGCGGCACCCACGCGACGTCGTCGTCTTCGAGGCGGGGCGACGAGACGCCGCGTCGCCACTGTCTCCCCCCGCGCACGCGCCACCATAGCCGACTCGGGTCTTGTGCCTCGGACACGACTGCCGATACCGGAGCTGATAAGAAGAGTGCTCGTAGACGGGCAAACGCACGTGCTGAGTGGGGGAAGGGGGAGTGTAGAGAGGGAGACGCCGCCTCCTTTCTTGCTTTGACCCCCAAGGGTTTCCCCGCTTACGTGAGATCCCCGTTTCCACGTACAAGGGATCGTGTATACCGTACACTGCAGCGTCAGTGTTGTATCGTTCCCCGTCGTCTGCTTGCTCGCACATTTGTCTGCGCGGTACGTCTGTCTATATGTCAGTTGTGCGACCGTATGTTCGTCAGTCTGTCTGTCTGTCAGCGATACCTTATGGGAATCCGGGAGGCGCCATCTTTCTTCCCAACTTATTACTTGTGCTCTTTCTTTGTCTTCACTCCAGCGAATCGACAAACGCTCGTAAGTTCCGTCTGCGTTTACGTGCGTGTACTTGTTCTTCGGGGGGTACCCCACTTCTCAGTATGGCGCGCTTGTGGAGTGGGGAAGTGAATGACTGAGACCATGGTGGTGTTCCCACAGCTAGGCCTAGACTGCCGCCGCCCCTCGCCAAGGCAGGATGACCTGAGATCAAGACTGTACGGCGCCACGAGGAAAGATTTGCGGGAGATATTTTCCGAGTGCCGCTGCAACCGTCCCAAAGCTGCCCTGGCAGACTAATTCGTCTCGCCAGCTTGCTGCTTCTGGTTCTGGGCAAAGAATACAAAATGGAGGAGAAAGAAGACTCGCGTATGACTCTGCACTCCGTACGTTCGTGCTTTATCTGGCCTTTTTATCACATTATGCGAGATGTGAGCGGATGTTTGTTCCTGGGAAGGAGAACGCGTCATACGTGTCGACCAGTTATGACAGGCCAAATATTACGCAGCAGCTTGATGAAACAGGCGTCTCAGTGAACGCTGCATGTGTGGTTTCTCCTCTACCATTAGGCATATCTTTACGTAACCATACTAATATTAAAAGCATTTGCTAACTGAGTAATCAAAAAAATAAAGAGATAATATTGGAGAAGTAAAACGAGCACTGTTCAAGCTTGTTTCGTCTTGCTTGCTGACGTTTTTTTTTTCTTTTTTTTACGCTTGCGCAGTTTTCTGATTCTGTTAATGCAAGTCCACCATAGCTCTTCGCTACAACCGTGCCAGATCTTGTTTCGAGGTAACAGTTATACATGGAGGTATGTCTACATCATAGTGTTGGTCAGTACCTTAAGAAAAACAATACGCTGAATATGGTGTACAATATAGAGGGAAGAATTAAAAAAAGAACGTGAATGAATCCGCCGATGCCACATGGTTCGTATGAGCCAACCTGTACCTTAATTACTGCATCTTTTACATGCAGTCACACACACGAAGAAACGCAATTTGTGGTGTTTCGTGTTTTACAAATTTGTGAATGCAGATACGCTTGTATATGGCTATTGAATTTCTACTACATTGAGGCAAGACGAATGTCGACGTTTAATTAGATATCGTGCATTATTTCCGTAAGAGTGGTACAGCGAAATAAGTCACCTAAATGACTGCAAGGAAACTTAATGCACATACTAATGCACTCCACATAACGTTACACTCCAATAGCATAATACACGAGGCCCGTTGAAAATTAGAGGTCTACCATAAAAAATGCCCTCACCTCCTCGAAGGGAATCGCGAGGAAATGCAAATGCATTGCGTAGTGTCCATAATGGTGTTTCGCACGTGAGAATCCACCGGTGGACGAATAATGTATTCTTTTTTTTTCTTACACTGTGCTGCCAAGGGCGTCGTTTGCCGCGCGTGGCGTTTTTTTTTTTTTTTTGTCGCGAGAAACGTCGTATGCGTTTCCAGCTCTAGTAGCTAGCGTGCACGGTTAAAAAATATTGTGAAGTGAACAAAAGAGAGTTTCGGCTCGGCGTTGGCTTTCACAGCGGCGTCTTGAGCACACATTTCCGGATGTTCTTGAGAGGCGCCCAGCCAGCGAACAGTCGAGAGTGAAGCGCGAGCGGACGATAAGTGGGGTGCAGGGAGGAGACAGAGTGAACGGCGGGAGAAGGAGCGGCGATGCCCTTCACCAGAGTCCTTCAATGCTTTACTGGTCACGAAACTTCGGCGCTAGTTTCATATAAGGTCCGCGGGCGCCACTACTGGCGCCACCGTCGCACTGAGGGGATCCAGCCGCCGCGCGTGTGGCATATTTGCCAGCTTATGGCATGAAAACGCTCGCTGCTTCTGGTCTCTGCGCGCTGGGTTTCTTTTTTCTTTTCGTAGTTGTTAGCGATGAATCGCCCAATTATGCCTAGTTCACACTGAAACATCCGCTTTCTACAGCGACCGAAATTCCCCTGCCGCCGAAACGCAGCGTCGTTCGCACTGGACGCGCCCCGCGCCGCCGAATATGCCATCTACTACGGGGCGAACGCGGGATGGATGCGCTGTCACCCGATTGTTGTCGCGGCTCGCAGGTGCTACTACGCTATCCGGTGGTGTATACTTCGACGATTCTCGTACGCAAGAAGCAAGAAAAGACAGTACTGCTTACTTTGCTGGCAAGTGGCTGTCTTGTAATGCACGAAGAACAGAAAAAACCACCGACGCCAGCGGCGTTGGTGGGTTCGTTTTGCTCTGCAAGATCGCAACAAGCTCGGTCACGCCAACAGCAAGCTCGGTCACCTCTTCCACGAAATACGGACGCGAAGTAGGCACAGAGTAGGTTAAACTCCCATTGTTTTCAACATTCAGTTACGTGCACTGTGGCATAACAAGTGAGTAGGGCTTGCCGGCATTTTTTAAAATTCCTTGACTAGCGCTCCTATTGGTCCACGGTGACCGATTCGGCGGCAGTCGCCGCAAAAATCGGTCCGAGAGCGATCGGCGCGGAGAGGGCCCTTTCGGCGAATTTCGCCGCCGCCGAACCGGATTCGGAGCACTTTCGGCGGCCAGAATGCTCAGTGTGAACGCGGCCTTATTGTGTATACCACCTGCCTCCAATGGGGTTTTATTTTTTCGAATAAATCGCCGCAGACCTTGGCCACGAACGGCGACTGCTTTCGCGTTTTTGGGCGCAAGCGCTGCGCCGCGTTTACCGATTTTAAAATATCTTTTGTTTGTTTCCTTCAAGAAAACTTTGTAACCACAATACATACGGTAGCTCCGTAGCTGCGGACTGCTGCGGGCCTATCAATAATGCAACGAAAAAAAAACTGAAAAGAAGCAGGTACGCGTCCTTCAGAGTAGGCTTTTAATGAATCTGTTGAGTGCTCTGGAATGCGCTGAGCACCCAGATACCCCAGTAATATTCTCTTTTCGATGAGGTGGTACAGTAACATTTAAAAGCGCTGCATAAAGGGAAAGGATCAAATCACGAAATGATGTATGTGGCACTGTGTGTCTTTCCGCGAAACCGCTTTTCAATCCTTGCAAAAAAGGAAGCGCAAACTTTTATCACATGCTACAAAAATTAATTTCAATATTATGAAGGGAGACAAAAGAGCGTGGTGCAGCGTACACAAATTTATTGTTTGCGCTTTGATGTGTACCACACGGACGAAACAGAATATTGCCACGCAACAAAGACAAACGTAAAGTTCTACTGAATGAAGTTTATTAAAGCGAACTCATGCTCCGCAAAAGACTAGAAGGATACGCAAACGTCAAAGAAGCAGTCCGCAGCGTGGCCTGCACAGAAGACATCGATAAAGTGAGTCACGCGGCATTTGCTATGCATGAATTGCTCTCGGGACGTCATTAATTTTCGATCCATGAAAATAGGGTCGGGAATATTTTCGAGCAAACAAGAAATCAAGTTAGTGACAAGGTGACAACCTTTCCATATTAACAATATTGCCCGACGCGACGTACAAAAAAACTCTCCCATTGAGTTACGGAGCAGTTTCGTGACCAGTAAAATTGAAGGACTCTGCCTTCACCTACCCTCTCCTACTCTCTCTCACCACATGCTCTCGTGGCGAGAATAAGCGCGCGCGCTTGCAGCTGTTGCTCTGGGAGAGGGAGCGAGAGCGGAAAGAAAACATCTGCCGGCGCGCGGACTCCGCCGTGGACGCCGCGGACAACGCCGGATGCTTGACATAGCATGATTAAGAAATGGATTCGCATATAAAAAAGCCGAACTTGGCATGTGTAAAGGCCGGTTCATTGCGTGACGGATTGTCCGGCTCGATGCCTCACTAGTATAGGCCAACGCGAAAGGTCAAAGTGAACAAACAAAGCCATGTTTTCGAAGGTGACCGCACATTGTGTTATGTTAGTTCTGTTTAAAGGGATACTGAATTCAACTATTAAGTCGACATTTATTGTTGAAATGGTGGTCCAGAAACCTAGTAGTGTTACTTTTTTACCAAGGAAGGGCCTATTTTGAAATAAAATCACGTTTTAGTGCTCCGCATCGGATTAGCGCACTTCAGATTATCCGCCTAAAGAAGCGGACTGACCAGACCATCTCACGTCACTGTTGCCATGCACAACGTTGTTCTGCTTTAGCGCGCTAGTAGCAGCAGACTGAAAGCAGTGGGAGCCACAGCAGCAACAACAGCCATTGATCAATTTCCCGCCATTGGCTTCGAGATTGCAGACAATTTTGTTTTAACTGTGCCCCACTAGATGGCTCCTTCTGTACCGTGTAACTAGGGAGCCTACATGAACGGCCGTGTTAATGTAGGCTCCCTACGTGTAACCACGTGAAAATTGAATTTTTGAACCACTCGCGCCATTCCCCATAGTAACGTCAGGCGATTATTTTTTCCATGAATAAAACAGAAATAAACTAGCAGCATTTCATTGCGTTTCTTATTGCATGACACGTTGTTTATTTAGTGCACTTAGATTGATTACTAGTGATCGCCCCGCCGCGGTGGTCTAGTGGCTAAGGTACTCGGCTGCTGACCCGCAGGTCGCGGGTTCGATTCCCGGCTGCGGCGGCTGCATTTCCGATGGAGGCGGAAATGTTGTAGGCCCGTGTACTCAGATTTGGGTGCACGTTAAAGAACCCCAGGTGGTAAAAATTTCCGGAGCCCTCCACTATATATATACGGCGTCTCTCATAATCAAATGGTGGTTTCGGGACGTTAAACCCCTCAAATCTATCAATCGATTACTAGTGATTAATTGTAGGTGGTCACTCGGATGTCATCGCGATCATTTTGAAAATGTCCTATTGCGGCGCTTGTGTTGTTGTGTATTTACTTTAATTTCTCGGTCATTAGGGCACTGTTGTTGATGATGTTGTTGTTCTAGATGTTGTCATACATTAAGCTTTCACTCTGACATAAATTATTTTTTTACTTTAGTGTCCCTTTAACATTCGTATTCTAACTGATCTCCTTGCTCACAATCATTGTATACTCACCACCAAATGTGCTCAAAGAAATTGCATAGATGAAGAAGTAACGGGAAAAGAGTAAAGAAAGTGATCACGATGTCACAGCGATAATGCGAACTCTACAGGTAACAGCGTTGCCGTAAACTCGAGGCTTTCGTTCACACAAACGCACTCAGTGACGCGCGAGCGTTGACATTTCGTGTGAACTCGAAGGGACCGCCCTGCATGTTTTGGGACACGGACGGGCAACCGCAGAGACAGACTGAGACCGATTGGCGAGCTGATAAAGAGTCCCCCGCCATCTTCGCGCACGGCCCCGAACGCTTCCCGGCTGTGGCTTGGCTTGGCGCCGTAAGAAGGGCATGCAGGATTCCATTGCCTGGCGAAAATAAGCTAAGAATGTTGTAGAGATGCACGGCATTGCAGACGTATGTTGTCACACTTTAAGACAGTATCTGTGTAGTACGTGTGGTGTCAATTTGAACATAAGATAGCATGTGTTGTGAGCAGTGAAAATAATAATAACTGTGGAGAGAAAGAAGTTGCTTGTGCAAGGGGGTTTAATAGCGACGCCAGGTAAAAGGCAGACAGCCGGTACGGAAACAAACGCTCGGGCAGTCCAGCGTCTACAGCTCGTGCTCCCGCTCGCGCTTCGCACTCAGCGATGGTCCCACTAGTCATTGCCTTGTGAATTCCCCACTACAATGCCCCAGACGTATGTTGTCACACTTTAAGACAGTATCTGTGTAGTACGTGTGGTGTCAATTTGAACATAAGATAGCATGTGTTGTGAGCAGTGAAAATAATAATGACTGTGGAGAGAAACAAGTTGCTTGGAACTATGTATGAATAGCGGGTTCTTTTTTTTAGACACAATGTTATTTATAATAAAGAAAAACGTAGGAGCTATTAAATTCCCCTTTCGTTCTTTCGTTGCAAGGATCTCACTCTGACAGACTTGATGACTTCAGGTAGTATGCGAGGGATTATTACTCAGCTGCCAGCTTGTAGAGGTACTACGTGCGGCACGACGCCAGCTGAGAAAAGAATAGAGTGTGATACTCTCGCCGTCATGGCTACGAGTGGCGCTGACTAACACTTTCAGGTTTGAATGCACTGACGTAACCAATAATGTGGACGGTGGGACGACCACCACAGCACCTCAATTGGCATCTGACTCGTTATTAGATGCGGATTGTCTCTTTATCGCGGGTATGTCACGCGTCCAGTGTCCGTATTGACACTACGTATGCACAGCTCGGATGATGATTTAAATAGAATTTGTGCGACATGAAAGTTAAGCTAGTGATTTTAAGATTAGATTTAGTACACCCTTCGCCAATTTTCTCGTGCTCTGAGCGTGACATGCTAGCACTCGCACGATTAAAAACCTATGATTATCTACGATGTGAATCGTACCAAATGCCTCATGATGGGGCGAAGCAACGGGCATCTTATGATTTGTGGCATTTGAGAATGTTCTGGCTGACAACCTTTTATTTTGTTCTTGTTAACCTTTGGTTCTATAGCATATGCTTTGATTCGTGGGTAGCTAAATGTCGGTGTTTTTTTCCAATGTTGTGGCCTCTTATTTTGTTTGTTCCGCTTCAAGGGACACTAAAGGCTACTAAAGGTCGACGTTGATTGGTGAAATAGCTGTCAAGAAACCTCGTAGTGTTACCTTTGTGGCAAGGAAGGGCTTATTTTGGGGAAAAAAATCGCGTTTTAGCGGGCCGTGTCAGCGCTCTTCAAATTACTCGCCTCAAGAAGCAGAATATCTCACGTCACTGTCGGTTAGCAATGTTGCCCGGCTTTACTGCGCGGCCACCGACACTAGTAGACAGAAGGAAAGCAGCGGGAGCCACAACAGCAACAACAACAATGATCAATTTTCTGCCATTGGCTCCGAAATGGCTGACATGTTTTGATTCAACTGTGCCCCGATAGATGGCATGACATGTCCTGTTTATCCACGCGAACATTGAATTTTTGAACCACTCTTGCCATTACCCATAGTAATGTCTGGTGGTTCTTTTTTCCATGAATCAAAAAGAAACAAACAAGCAGCATCTCAATGTGTCTCTTGATGCACGCAAGGTTCTTTATTTAGTTCAGCTTGATCGATTACTATTGATTAATTCTATGCGGTTCGTCTGACGTCATCGGTAACATTTTGAGAATGTCCTACTGTGGCGCATGTATTCTTGTGCATTTCCCTTAATTTATCGGTAAGCAGGGCACTGCTGTTGATAATATTGTCGTTTTAGATGTTCTCATACATTGAGTTTTCATTCTGTCATAAATTGTGTCCCTTTAGTGTCAGCTTTTCGATAACCTTTTTGTTGTTTACAGATGCTCCCACTTCTACTTCTGCTGCACGCGCCGGGCGGCAGTTTATGGACGGAGGGACATTGCACGGTCTTATAAGGTGCTTCGTCCTGAAAATATGACCATTTCGTTTTTAAATATCGACTTTATCGAGCGAGGCACTTCGTGAGGCACGCATTATAGAGTGGCAATTCTAAAAGCTCCAGAAGTTAAAAAAAAAGCCTCTTGCAGCTACTTTTGCTCAAATGGGCATTAGTTGAGTTTTACAGTACAAAATCAACTTCCTTGCTCTTCGTGCAACTCAAACGCGTCCTGCCACACAGCTGGGGTAGAGGAATTGCCGCGGCACTTATTATGTCATTGTCGCGGAAATATTTGATCAAACGTTGCTGCTGGACAGGCACACTGTAGCTTCGGAAAAACATAACGCGTTCACAACATTGTACGTGACTTAATAAGTCATTAACACTAAGCGCTAATGGTTAGGATCCGATGGTCAAACAAAGCCGTGAGGCGTGTCTGATTCGTCAAGGTCCCACTTTCCCACAGAACCGCCACCGCTTCCAACAATACATATATCGGCATCTACATCACGGAACTCCCACGTTGTGATTTTGACCGGAGATGGCGCACAATAATAATATAAACAATAAAAAAAAACCTCGCACGGCACGCACATACAACCATCATCGGCGTATATAGGCGCGCCTAATTTTGTGTACCTCTCGGCTAGCGCTCATAAAAAGTTGGCCACTCGCGCCCCTTAGATGCAACTGGGAACGGGATAATCATACCTCCACGCTTTCGTCACACATCGTGGTGTATGCGTACGGATAATCGGGGCCGTTTCATATAGACCTTTTTTACCGTATACAACCTATATAAGCAGAGCAACCCGGAGAACGACCGTCACACCGTTCCCACGCTTCCCTCCCGTATATACGCGCGTGCACGCGAGAACACCTAGCACCTCGAATAAAAGGCGGCGGGGAGAATGGACGAGTCCGCGTATATACTATGCATATAAGCGAAGCGAATACGCGGGGTGACCCGATGCCATGCGCCTTATCCCATTCAGAAGACCCGAGTCGAGCGCTGGTCGCTGCTTGCCTCCCTGTCTCTCTTCCTTCGCTCAACTCTGTTGCAGCTCATTTATTGTTTTTTTTTTCTCGTACTGTGGCCGCAGCCAACTCGGCGAGCCTCCGGAGACACGTGCGTAGAAACAATTCGGATGAATCTGTGTGTGTGTGTGCATTTGCGTTTTTGTAGGCGCACACGTTGCCGTATAGTTATATATATGCGCAACACTGTACGCATCCCAGCCCCTTCCTTCCTCCTGTATACGCACGTCATTCCCGTTTTTTTCCGGTTGAATGAGGAGCGCGAAAAGCGTACCCCTGGTTTCCGACCCGGACGGTGGTCTATAGGTGCCTTCACCGCGCCACGAGCCCATAACCAAAGCCGCGTGGCTAATGCGGAGACGAAGAAGAGCGCGCCGTTTTTCGGCAGTCGCGTGGCCCGGAACCTCACACCCCGAGCTTTATTTTCTCTTTATTTGTGTATAGCTATAGCACCGCGATATGGTACGGGTTACAATAATACAATAACGCGCACGCGCGTTAGCGACGTCGCTGTCGGAGGTGGTGCGATGGTGGACGAACGCCGGTGCATGACACACATACACACAAAGAAACGCGAAATAAAGAACAAAGAACAGTGCAGGAGTCTGTGCCACGGGCTCGGACCCGAAATAGTGGCGGTCGGCAATGGTGGTGGTCGCGCCTTGCCCGGCGTTTTGCGAGACGCTGTCGTTGGCAGGAAGTTGCATGTCTGTCCCCTACCAGACGAATGGAGGGCCACTTTTTGGAAAGACACGCGTGTGGTTCGAGCCTCGGGCTGGATTATGGTGTGGCGTCGCGAACGTACACATTCACCATCGCCTCCTCTCCACATCCCCTCCCCCCCTTTCGGCAACCGCCCGTTCTCCCGTTCGCACCTATACCGCTGCTTCATTCGGAAGAGAAAAGACGACTGCGCCCTTTTGTGATGCGGCGATAGCGGGATGATTTCTCGGTGCCCCACGTTGGCTGGGGAAGGCGACCATAGAGGGCGATATCGACGCGCCCGATGAAGTTCGCGTAGAAAGGAAGGGGAACGCTTCTCCGCAGCACGCGGCGACTGTGCGGGAAAGACGCAAGCGCGCTTATTTTCCCGGCGATGCGAACGCGCGGTTTGACGTGGAGGCGACGATACGTGGGTGCCTCGCTTCGGGGCTCGGTCGAGGGGTGCGATCTGCGATGGGGATCGAGGTTAATGGAGTCACGGTGCCGGTTGACTTTGCTCGTTGCGGGACTGCGGTGCCTAACTTGCCCCCTCGGGAGGGTATTTTCGGTGATTGCGCTGCCCTCTTCTTTCGTTCAACCGAGCGTTCGCGAAAGTTAGCTTATGTAAGTACCCGCCACGATTGGAGATTGTCGCGAAGATTGTCGTTTTTTAAGCGCCATTGCTGTCGTTGAGTGCAGGGTGCCTGACCATCGCTCCTGCTCTGTTAGATATGCATATAAGGGCTTTCAAATTTATCAGATAGAAATTAAAACAAAAAGAAATATTGAGCATTTCAGACACTAGGCTGCGGCCGAGTCTCCAACACGTTTTTCAATATTATTATTTTCTGAAACGAAATAATAATTTACGACTAATACGGCTGCTACTGTGATTGTGAATGACTGAAGTACACGTCCGATGAGTTGTTTGTGTTAAGTACGAACGTCACATGAGCCTTAAGAAATACTTACACATACATGCATCTCTATTTCGCCTATATTGACATGAAGCTGGTCCTACTAGAATCGAACTCACGACCTTGACCTGAGGAGGGACATGCTATGCCTATCTAGATATACTGTGAAGCCCTTTTAAAATAGTTCATGCATTGCAAAATAGTGGGAATATTAAGCAAATCGTAGGATCTACGTATAATATTTTTTTAGATCTCTAATACTTTTTCGTCTTCGCTTTCATTTCAGTTGCTCCTGTCTCGTCCGTTCCTTCTAGCAGTGCTAAACTTGGAGTACCAGTCAGTTGCTGTTGGAAATAAATGTCCTATTTTCATGAGCATGTCTTACATACGCTTTGAGAACGCGCGAATAAAAGCGAGTGCACATAATACACTGCGAAAACTCTAAAAAAAGAGAATAATTTTTTTTGTACCACAGTATATAACCCGTAATAAGTTAATAATTACCTGATAAGCTATCTTATAGTACAAAATAACTAAAATACTCATACGTTATTCAACTGACAGACAAAACTATAAACAAATAGAGTCAGTTCATCGGCAGCCTTCTCGGTACATGGCTAAACGCAGCGAAAAGGGTTAGAGCCACGTTTTCTACGCTGGGAACGCTGGAGAGTGTACGGGCGATTAAGGACGAATTAAGAACTGCGCGCAGCGTGCAGGGCAAATGGAGCGGCTATTAAAAGCGGCCCGGCGCAGATTTCGCACACTCGTTCATGAAGTGTGTGTCCCCCCCCCCCCCCCCCGTTTCCCGCCCACACACACGTACATCTCTTCCTCGTCTATCAAAAAGGCGAGGTGCGTCGACAAGCGCTTTCCCGACTTTTTCAATTGTCCTCTCCTATAAATGACCTTTTTTTTCCCCCCATCTCGCACCGTCCTTGATACGTTCACATTTGCGCGTGCGAATCTACGCAGGACCGAACGTATACTAGCCACGAGCACCGTGCTCTCTTCATTTGAGCTCGAGCAGCGAGACCCCGGATGTAGCGTGGAAACGAGTGGCCGGCGCCCTTTTATGCGACAATGTAATGAGTTCATCTCGGCGTGAACATGCGGTGGTCCCAGGCCCAACCGCGACGTGGTTTCGCAGCTAAATAGACCATGCTGAATACTGCATAGGCAAAGGGGAAGCGGATTCGGTCTAATGAGCTCCGGGCCGGAATCTTGGGTTCAAAACCAGCGACCACCAGGCCAGTGAACGTGACCCCGGAACGACCGCTTCGCTCGGTTGGCGTGGGACCCGCTGATGGGACGAACGATGTCGCGATGGGTGTAAGCAGCGCCCACGGCGCACCCCTCGGTAGCTTGTGCGGGTGCGTCGTGAAAGGGAACTGACGGGCCTGCGAAGTGACATCACACTCGAACTGGAGTATACCACGATGTTCAGGAGAAACGTTCATTGAACGCGCGAATCTCACGCGAGCACAGCTTTGTGTGTCAGTGTTAATGCGACACGAATGTTCCACAGAAGACCCGAGTAAGTTGATGTATTTGTGCGTTAATTATTTGCTTGCTCCGTACGTTATGTCACTTGATAAAGTAGCCTTGATCGTTGCCTGTTTACGGAAGGGTATCACTGCTCGATGTGAGCAGGGCCATCGATTGATTTGATTTGATTGATATGTGGGCTTTAACGTCCCAAAACCACTATATGATTATGAGAGACGCCGTATTTGAGGGCTCCGGAAATTTAGACCACCTGGGGTTCTTTAACGTGCACCCAAATCTGAGCACACGGGCTTCCATCGGAACGAGCAGGGCCATCGAGGTCTGCTAACTTGCATGGACAAAAACGATTTGGCCTCACGTTTATAGACGCCTTTCAACGTCACTGCTACATTTATTCTTTTTCTGATGTTTTGTTTACTTTTCTATCTTCATTTTCTCACATTCAAAAGGAGAAAGCAGGTGCTGTGGACTTCTGGACGGCTGTTATCAGTCTGCTCCCTCCCTATATCCTCTGTGTTCTTGTGAACCCCAATGAATTAATATCAGTTCATATAACAATGCATATAATACAAGATATTTCTAAAAGCATACCCGCGCTTAGCTAAAAAAGCAAAAAATACACTTGTTCAATACAACTAGCAAAGAGCACAGACAGGGCAATTGCCCGCAAGTTTCGCAGGGCTAGATCCACCGGCTTTACAGCATCCCTAATCCATAATACAAGAGATGGTGTGAACTGGGAGCTAGCATTGCAGGCCGTAAAACTCAGCAGTATAAACGGTGCAGCGACCTTTATTTCTTGGGAAACAAGGACAGCAGCAGCAAACAACAAACCGCGTCGGAATGAAATGGTCCCTCGCTACGTATAACGCTGCCTCTTTCGTTTTTCATTTGTTCGGTAAACGATAAGCAATCCTGAAAAAAACTGGCACACCCGGTAGCTCAGCTTTCAGGAAATATCTTTCGTCTTCTGCAACAAGAACGTGTAAACTATGATCATCCCGTTGTAATCTAATTCCGGTATATCAGAACAGAAAGCAATATATAGACGGCGTCCACTTTTCATAGAAACCCAGGGGTTAGAAGCAGATGAAAATTTTAGTAGTGTTGGCTGGTCAGTGTTTCTTATATGACTATGAGACGTTGATGTGATTTGAAAAGTAAAATATGTAGGAAAAATTCATCGAACCGCTCTGGTTACGGGAGCACGTAACTGTAAGTTATAAAAACACGTATAGAGGGTTACACGAAGGAAGAATGAGCCAGATTGCTAGCTACGATAGATGAAACAACACCCGACTATAACAAACGTGTTACGTGACATCGCTTCGCCACCTCATTACGAAAATGATGTTACGGAAGCCATTATTACTCAAGAAGAACAGAAGCGTTGTCTAGTGTGAATTAATGGCAGTAATCTAATAGTTCCACCACCACCGACCGAATAAAGACGGGATCTCACGTCTATGAAAAGCGAACCATAAGGCCATTCATTTGACTTGTTTTTTTCTCGCCGACACTGTGTACACAAATACTTTTACGCGCGCGCTTTTCTGTCGAGGCATAAGCAAAAAACTGGCAACGACCTCTGAGCCACGTATACAAAAGCCGCCAGCGCGTTTCCCGGCTGGTGAATTCAACGTCGCCGCGTATATACCGGCCGCCCCCCTTATAGCATCTCGAGCCAACATGAATGCCAACCGCCTCAGAAGAGACAAGCTTTCTTTTATTTTCCGTTGGGGTACAGCGATGCAATCGGCGGTGCGGTGATTCCTTCCTCCAAGTCGGGGACTGAATCAGTCATCTGGCCGCGGTCTTCCCGCTCTGAAGTCGCGCAGAGTGAGCATCTTGGCAGCGCGCCCACACCACTCAGAGAAACGCCTTTCTCTCTCTTGGTCGGGACAGCGAATGCGCGGGCTCGTTCACGAAGCAGGGCCCGATTTCGACGAGCAGGGCGCAAGCGATTGCAGAAGCTCGCCACACACATCTTCTGCAGTATAGTCCACGGGTAGACCTGCGTTCGCATCTGCTTCTGAGCGCGTTTGAGCGAAAAGGGACGCCTCGCAGAGCCCCGTATGCGGGAACGACCTGAAAAAACGTGAACATAATCGTACCCCAGGGCCGGATTCTCACTGGGAACAGAAGCCCCGCCCGGGATTCCCGTTGCAGGCGTACAACCAGTAAGACAGCCAGCCAGCCAACCAGCCAGCCAACCCAGGAATCCAAGACCCCAACTCAGGAACCCGGGAAGGCCAGCTGTGAATGCGTGTTACGTGTGTCGACGTCCACTCCATCAAGTGCTAAGTGCTGAGTGTGTACCCACGTGCCTGTGCCGTTGCATCTGAGACGAGCGGGACTTCTCGTCGTGTGTGGTTTCCAGGTGAAGGTCAATGGACTGAGTGCGTCAAGGATTCCTCTGTGTGCTTGACAGCTGAGAAGTTCGACTGGGCGTCCAGAAAAAGGGCTGCTTCGTGCAATTTCGTGTAATTCTATGCATCTGGAAGATTTAAATCACGCAAACGGGTGCAAACGAAAGAGCATCGCACTTCCTGTGATCATGGTGAACTTTAGCTCCTGGGGAGCGCCGCGTTGAGAAAACAAAATGGCCGTGCCGTATATATCACATGCCAAATAGGAACCGATTGGAATAACCTGAGCAAAGGTGGACAGGATCAGATTTGATTAGTGAGTAACACGTTCACCGATATAAACCTAATAAACAGGCGGCCAAATCATAGTAATACTTAATTTAAAATCAGCTCCTCCTTGTCTACATGAAGGAATGTTGTTTACTTTATATTTCCTATCTGCTATCGTACGTGAAGCTTGTAGTCTAGAACTTCAATGAAAAAAGATCCCTTTGCTTGCGTAATTTATTCGCAACACTAGCTCAAGTACTGAAATAGGTCCATAGGTCAGCCCTTGGAGTTTAAGCAACCGCGGACTTTCGAGAAACTTAAGGAATATGGACGTGTAAGAATATTCAAGTAGATGACGTCTTGAAAGTACACGCATTGTGTCGAACGTCAGAATTTCGACGGAATCAGTGCGACAGCTGCAGCTGTATTCGTCCGGAACCAAAAATGGAGTACTCACCCTCGCGTCGACTGGAGTGGAGTCCACGGCACGCCGACTGGAACGCCCAGTGGGCTCACCGATGGCAGCGCTCGTATGCACCGGTGGCTAGGCACTGCACTTTCTCGGTGAGTACATATGCACATGTGTATAGATCCTTTAGTTAAAGTGTTTGTACACTGCTAGCCGCCTGGAAATCTGCACCACTATAGTTTTATATAACACGTGTGTTTCATTGTTCAAGACTCTTCAGCACTGTACGAACGTGAGTTTTGAGGTACGCTGGTATCGATGAACGTTGGACAATGAGATAATTATAGCATAGTTTGAAGTGAACAGCAGCGGGCGAAAACGAAGACGTTGAAAGAACGAGAGACGAACTACAAAATTTTTTTCTTTACTGCTATTATCCATCATTTTCATTCAGATTTGACTGTGTGGTGTCACGCATACGGGAAAGACTGCTTTCGTCTGTATACTTATTGGCTGCGTGATAATAAAAACAAGTTGTTAGTTCAGCACTCGTATCATCTCTCGTTCTTTCCACATCCTCGTTTTCACGCGCTTCCGAGACGCATTGAAGGACGTTTCATGGCCGTTTCGATTGTTTTGCCTTCTGATTTCTGCGTATGCGTGGTTCAAAAGGTGTCTTTCGTCTCCTTCTTGTCTCTGTGTCGTCGTTTTGTTCTCGCGCTATAACTATCGTCGTGCATTCGAGTCGAGTGCAGTGTCGGCCTGCGTGCTTCGTTTTGTTTGAATAAGTCATCACTGAAGAAAAAAAAATTAAGGTCATGTTTTTGCCCCTCCCTATCTTTTCTTTCGCCATCAACGTGGCTTGCATGCAAACAACCAATCAGCACCCGCGCCATGAGTTCGTGCTCTCTTCCGCAGTTTTTTGTGTTGTGTATCACTGTAAGAGTCGTTTTAAACACAATATTATTTAGAACTACCAGGCAAGAACGCCAAAGAGGGTATATATGGGGTGGTATTTGTGGGTATTAATATGTAAATTTGGAGAGAGTAAAGTGGGCGAAAATATAACTCGCCACTGGCAGGAAACGAGCCTGCGACCTCGGAATAACGTGTATTACTCTACGATAGAGCACCATGTGTTATTCCGAGGTCGCTGTTTCGGTCCCTGCCAGCGGTGAGTGATCATCTTTTCGTTCGCTTTACTCTTTTTAAATTTACATCGTGACCTGCACATTTCATTTCATTTATTTTATTTCACCCTCAATCCAACATAGAGGGGAGTGGGGTACATGAAATAAATTATATGAAGAAACAAAATAAAGTTTTTTTCATTCCAAAAATAAAGTTTTTTTCATTCATTCATTCATCAGAAACATGGGGCAAAGTACAAAAAGAATATACATGCAATATACACTTCACGCCGGTAATTCTGCATGGTAGAATATTAACATCCCATATACTTTGCTTGGCTTTGTTACCTGCTAGTTGTGGTTAATGCTGCGTTTAACAAAGAAAAAAAAACGAGCCCTTAAATATTCCTCTTCTTTTTTTTTATTGTGAGAGCTTTTAGAGTAGATGTCGTACACTTTATGAACAATCTCAGTTGGCATTGCGGCACTAACCCAGCACGAAATGCGGATAATATGTGGAGGCGTACCACGTCCCGCAGTATTGCCCAGCGCATTCATGCTTTAAATGTTAGCATCGTTATAGGCTTGTCCGGTAGAAGTGGGATAAATTTGTGCACGCTACTAGACGCATACAGTGGACTCCACTGCAGAACAGTCGAATTTCCTTATTTCATGTCCAGTGTACCTGCTATGCAAACTCCGCCCCCTAATAAATGCGATGCTGGCGTGCACGCGTTTTGCCGTGACGTGGCCAGTAGTCGTTTTGTGATCACGTGGCCAGTAGTGTGCGTCACGACATTGGAGTTCTTGTGGTCACGCGGCCAACTCTGTCCACATTAAGAACCACACCGACTCCGGTTTTCTCTGTGCAAGCGATCATTCTCTGAACATGAAACAGTGTATCTGGTTTATACAAACGTCTAAAACAATTCCCCATCGTACGCAAAAGCAGGTGAGAATACATACGAGCCGTGAAAACTGTGGAATTCACAGCTTAATGCAGCAAGAAAATGCCAAAATACGCGCAGGTTTGTGTAAATATTGGATTGAAAAAGACGTTCCTGGGGACTCAAGTAGATTCGCTGCTCAGTACGGAAGGTGAGGGTGAAAAAGAAGGTACCTTTGAATGAAACAAAATTATATATTAACGCATTGTCGCGGAGTTTCCGAATGCACCCTATCGTTACAAGTAATTTAATGATGATAACTTTATTCATTTCACGAACTTATGTGTAACTATATAAATTTCAGATGAAACGATTTGGCTCATTCATCTCCTTTCGCGAACTTATGGGTAACTAATAAATTTCCGATGAAAAGATTCTGCTCATTCATCTAAGGATTGAATTTTCGACTGAGTAACAGTTCGAGTAAAACTGAAATTGCGTTGTGTCGCTGCTATCCACGTCAGTTCTATACAATATACAAACCTATAGAACTAAACCGCCCTATTTGATTTATTTTGCGCTCCTTTTACTTGTTTTTTGAAAGTTATTGCGTTATGAAGCGACATCACGTCACTTGAAAAAAATGTGCGATATTTCTCGATATAACACGATGCGCAGTTTTGCAGCGAAACGTGCAATACAATGATGCGCACCTGCAAGCTTTTCCAGCGCCTGTCGCTCGACTCCTATATAATTTACACGCAGAATGAAAAACACGTGTTTATACTACTAGATTTTGCGAGTCGTTTGTAGCGACTGTGCAAGTGAGAATTTATTTATGAAACGCTGTGTTACACATGAGACAGAGAACGATAAACTATATACTTTTAGGCCGTGCATAGTTACAGCTGCTCTGTCTCCGATACTTTGGCATAACCTATATATCATCATATAGCTGAACGTTGCTGTAACATGCCCAGCATCTATTTATTTATTTATTTATTTATTTATTTATTTATTTATTTATTTATTTATTTATTTATCTAAGGTCTTTTGAATACGGTAGCGGTATGAGTGCTAAACTGAAGTGGACGATTAAACTAAAACGACGCTTTATGGCCAACGTTGCGGACACGGTGGTGGGTCTCTGTCAGGGGATACGTTAAGTGCGGCCTTATGAAGGCCAGACCCAGACCGTAACGTTGGCAATAAAACATAGTTTTTCGTTCATTTATGTGCCAGACTTGCAATTGAGAAGGTGATCCGCATGGTGTCGGATTACGCATTGCGTTATACTCTTCATGGCGAAGCGTCTTCCAAGCTTTTATCTCTCTTTTTTAAAGTTTCTTGCCCTTATGAACAAATCATAAACTTCCAACTAGCCAGAACGTGCACATTGCTTATATTATTATTATTATTATTATTATTATTATTATTATTATTATTATTATTATTATTATTATTATTATTATTATTATTATTATTATTATTATTATTATTATTATTATTATTATTATTCGGACACAGGAGAAATAAGGAGAGAGTAAGCTGACAAATATCGACACCTGGAGGGACACATAAGCACCTGCCTACTCTTTTGGGAGGAGGGAAGACACAGAGGAAAGGAAGATAGGATAGGTGACTTGCTGACGTACTTCAGACGTGGTCTTTTGCTTAAACGAGGTATATACATGACTTTCTTAGCTAACTCGCACGAAGTCTTCTTTTTTTTTCAATTCCGTAAAAGGCCGGAAAAAAAATTAGCAGGGCAGTTAGAATAGCTGCAGTAATGCGACATTTCCGCACACGCGCTACAACTGTTGAACTAAAAGTTAATCACCAGAGCGACAGTAATAGAATTAATTAAGCCAAATTTGTTAATCAACCATCATGTTTTTTGTGTGACTCAATATCGATAAAAAATTCATCGTTTCAATTGATAGTGTCCCTTCAATACTTGGCTAAGGTTAGCCAGAACACCCATACACGTATACATACACATGACGTCCACCGGACCATCTGGCCATGGAACCCACACAGTACCGGTGGGCTCAGCTGGAGAGCGGTCCGAGAAGTGTTGTTGCGGTATCGGGCCGACAGCATGAGTGATAGAACTTACGCAACCTGTATGTATACGCATGTCGCACAACGCGCTGCGCAGGAGACGACAGCGCCGTAAAACAGCGGGCGTCCATCCATTGTTGCATCACGTGTAGTACAGCGTGCCCCCCTCCGCCTTTTTTTTTTTCTGAACGCCGCAGCGCAAGCTGAATGAAACCCCTTCTTTCGGAACTACGAGATAAATTAGTCCCTTGTTGGCGCGGCATGCAGCAGCTGGCCTGCTTATCAAGCTTCTACCTCTTTTATTTTACAGTTTCACCGTGAGTTGTATAGCCTGTTGAACACTATCTCACCTTGTTACGAGATTGCCTAATCGATAATACCATCTACAAAGCACGTTGTTAACTGACAATCTTGAAGTCATTTAGCAATGCCAGCAGGTTTGCAAAATCTGTATGTATACTATAGAAGGCAGAAGCACGCAAAGGAATAGGTTCATATTTTCAAGCAAGTATACAGCCCTCGAAAATTGCTGAACGAGGGGTGGCGGCGTTTCGACAGGCGGTCTTGTCTTCTTCAGGACTCCGACTGTCTGCCAACTGCACAGAGATACTTGCCGCGGGAAAATCCCTGCTTTGAATGTTTACAAAGTGTGGTAACTGTGAAAACAAAAAATAAATATGAAAAACATGGGAAAATTTAAATATATATATGAATTGGACTAGGTTCTTGAAAACCCACCGCGGTGGTTTAGTAGCTAAGGTACTCGGCTACTGACTCCCAGGTCACGGGATCGAATCCCGGCTGCAGCGGCTGCCTTTTTCGATGGAGGAGGAAATGCTGTAAACCCGTGTGCTCAGATTTCGGTGCACGTTAAATAACCCCAGGTGGTCGAAATTTCCGGAGCCCTCCACTGCGGCGTCTCTCATAATCATATGGTGGTTTTGGAACGCTAAACCCCACGTATAAGTCAATCTAGATCCTTGAATTGAATATACACTGCTGTTATGAATTATTATATCATACACTAATAAAAATCATTTAAACCCGCAATAAAGCTACCTACCTACCTGTCCTGATATATCTATCTGTCTGTGCCGGCAGGCCACCCACCGAATAGGGGACAGGCGGGCTTCAGGGCGGTTACGTGGCGTCCCGTGGTGAAGCTTAGTCGGTCTGGAGGACTCCCAATTCGTTGCGCGGGACCCGGTGAGAACGCTGATTAACACGCTAGATTTTCGCAGCATTCGCGACTCTTATCAATCTCCCCTGAGTTCAAAGAAGTTGATGCGCGCCCTAGATAAGCGAATAGGCTTTCCCATATCTAAAATTTTCAACTTGTTACTGTTAGTTGAAAGCCATACATGTTCACCCTGGTCAAGAAATTTCGAGATATGGCGAGACTCGAGGAGACACAGCAAGATGGTCATGTCACACAAATGATGAGTGAGAAAAGTAAGTAGTATAGGAGTCGGCCAAAAGTAGCGTGATACTCAAGGGAGGGGCGGATGGCGTATATCCAAAGCCCCATCACCTAGTGATGTAGCGTAACGCATCACGGCTTACCTAAGGATCACCTCCTTTCTTTTCGCACTTGCCATATCCTCCTGCACTTTAGTGGTTCAGGGAGAGTGTACGAAACATACTGATGTAGGCAGTTGCAGCGTTGAAGCGCACAAGATATCTTGGCGAAGCAGTGGTCCCAGAGAGACCCCCAGCTCATTCCTTGACACCTGCAGATTTCCTATACCTGTATATATATTTCTAGAAACAAAGAGCGAGTCTGTAGTTTCTAATATGTCTAACCACTTGTGGCTTACGTATATTCACGATGTAGTAAGGAGGCACTTTTAGCATAGTCTACGCAGAGCTTTGCGTTAGCTTTTCGCACCACTGCTCATGCGTCATACGCTAACTTCTTGCGGGCTCCCATCAACAGTGAGTTTTAAAATAGCGGAATGGAATGCTTTGCGTTCACGATGCGCATGTGTCGTGCGCCAACCTCGCGTGGGCTCTCGTTGAGTGACGAACGCTAACGCTCCAACCACAAGGCCCGCTAGCTTTGCGGGCCGCGGACGCGGGCTTCCAGCCATTCGCAATGACACGCGGTGCCCACAGAACTGCCGCGACAATCCAACTAAATCTATTGACAGAAATAGCGGGCGACAAAAAAAGAACGCTAGCTTAGAGTATGCTATTCTAAAGCTCCCTAATTAGCGCTTGCATGTGGCGCTAATTTTGATAATTGCGTGGTGGTTCACTTATGCTAACAGAGTGCATGTATATATATAGCACTAAAAAATGGCGTACGTCTTACAAGCCTAAGCACGACGCTGTAGTATGTGCACACCATATGCACTGACGTGAGGTCTATACAAATTGTTTATTGATGTTCTGCTTACTTAGCAGGACAACAAGTTTCTTAATCAACAAACACGCCATGCGTGCTGTACCATACCATTAAAAATCACGAATCTCGTTGAATGTGCGAGCACAGCACACGGAAAGTGACGCTTACTGCTTCTGCCAACAGGGCGTAACAACATGCGTGTAGGCATGCGATTGCGCGCAGGAATTGAAATGACGTGTACACGACACGCGAAGAGACGTGAGTCAGTCGGCCATGCATCGCGACAGAACTCGGATCGAGTTGTACACGTGTCGTAAGACTTGGACTCGACGTTAAAAGTTACATGGCAGGCGGTGCACTAAAGAACGCTTCACTGACATGTGAAATGAACGGGCAGACAAAGGAAGACACTCGGCCGACTTTCGTGGCTGACGGTTGTCTCGCGTCCGCGATGATCTCTCTTCGACTACCGCTCGTCAATCGGGGCCCCGTCCGCGGATTTCTCGAACCGTCTCCCAGTGTTCCCTCTTCTCCTTATCTTATTTAATAATCCCTCCTTATCCATTCTTTTGCGAACCACGGTTGAGGTGTCGCACTTTCATGCAAACACTTGCGGGGTTCACTTTTCTCTTCATTTTCTCCTTTAAAACTACTATTACACGTTCCCCCTCTCTTCCCCGGGCAGACAGAGAGACATTTGTTGCCGCCGGCAAATTTCTCTTGTCAAGCTACTCAGTCAAGGGGTTTATGATTTCAATTTCTGGGACGGGGACGGTTGTAAAGTGTGCGTTTGGTGGCTGGGGCGTAGGCAGACATTTTTTAGGGGGGTCACATCTTTGGTTTCGGGGGTGGCGGCGGCTCATAAAATGGACACCTTAATTTTACTTTCTGTATGCCATGGCAAAAAAGAAAAAAAAACAACAACAACAAGACACTAGAGCATATTCACGGAGCGGATGATGATGAGTGGGGTGTAGCTTCGTAGGGTTTTATCGGTAAACCGCGAATCCTCTGTCCGCCTGTCTGTCCACCTGTCCGTCCGTCTGTCCGTCTGTACGTCCGTCTGTCCGTTCGTCTGTCTGTCCGTCCGTCCGTCCGTCCGTCCGTCCGTCCGCCCATCTGTCTGTCTGTCTGTCTGTCTGTCTGTCTGTCTGTCTGTCCATCCGTCCGTCCGTCCGTCCGTCCGTCCGTCCGTCTGTCCATCTGTCTGTCTGTCCGTCCGTCCGTCCGTCCGTCCGTCCGTCCGTCCGTCCGTCCATCTGTCTGTCTGTCTGTCTGTCTGTCTGTCTGTCTGTCTGTCTGTCTGTCTGTCTGTCTGTCTGTCTGTCTGTCTGTCCAACGACTCAGCCACCCGGCGAAAGTTTCTCTGTCTACATTTCTGTGTGAATGTCAAGCTCCGATGAGAAATGGTCTGTGCCATTTAAAGGCGCCAGCGTCCCTTGTAAAGTCCCTCATCACTATTTATTTAACCATTCAGCTTCCATAAC
This sequence comes from Rhipicephalus annulatus, assembly GCA_013436015.1. Lineage (NCBI taxonomy): Eukaryota > Metazoa > Arthropoda > Arachnida > Ixodida > Ixodidae > Rhipicephalus > Rhipicephalus annulatus. The sequence continues at coordinate 15,197 of WOVY01015569.1, read as the reverse complement.
AGTCCCATTTATGGAGTGCTCTCAAAAACCCACAGCTATAGCTCACACGCAGGGAGCCAACTCCATAGACTTCGGTGAATGTGCAGGGCCACATAGAAACACACACCACTTAGCCTCCGGTCGATGGATGGACGGATTGCAGCCGGTACAACGCGTACAACCCCGCGAGGGTGGGTGGTCGGCGGCCGTCCACGACGCGTCGTCGCGGCAGGCGCCTCTGTGTCGGGCACAGCGGTGTCCAGAGGGTCTCAGCGGGTGTCCCGAGGGTGTCAGCGGGTGTCCCGGACACCCGCAGCCCCCTGGCGGACGCCTCGCGGGTGCAGCACCACGCTGGCTCACCTCAGCGTGCAGCCAGTGCTTCTTCCGTGGGTGGTATGTGGTTGGCGCCAGATGTGGCCCTCGAATTAAGAGGAGCAGGGAGGTCGGCCTGCGGACGGTATAATATATGGGAACGCTGACGAGTCGACGTTAAATTACGTCGATCGGAAGCGACAAGGTCACATACGCGGGCTTTCCGGTGACGGCGGGATGTGCACACGTAACCGCGCCTCTCTCAATCAGTCGCCTAAGAACGATGTCGCATGGATCGGGCATTGATGTGTATATCTATAGGAGCGACTCCGAAAGGGGCCGCGGCACAGCCGGACTCGGAATCGCATGCCGGGATCTTTGATTTCGTAATGCATGCGGTGGCGAATTCTTTTTGCTTTCTTTCTCGTCACACCGAAATAATGAGACTGCAGAAGCAAGGAACTTGGTTGACTTTCCGGAGACCCCTGTTCAGCAGTTCTGTACAATTTTGTTGCTTTCGCCACCGGTTGAACATCACCGCAGTACACGTAGCGTAACTGAGTGGTCAGGAATAAACCAAAATGTCATTACAAGAGATCGGCTGAGTTAAAACCGGTTTCAGTTAAAACGTCGAGGTTCACTTAATTATGATGATATGTACATTTGCGGTACTTAGCAGATACTTTACTGAAAATTAGTGCTTTTTAAGTACCCTTAAAAATGTTTAACGCAGCACTGGAGTTCATGCTATAGGAGCCATGAATGCCACGAATATTCATGCAAAGGCAATACCATTTTAACGCTGTTTTAGAAAAGTCACGCTCTGACCTTTTTGCCAATTATGAAATGCTAGAGTAGTTCTTGGTTGTATCATAGATGATTCCAGTGACTTTTTATCTGTATATAAGCTACAATATCTGCAAAAAAATTAAAAGAAAAAACACGAAACAATGTAGGTGCCTCATGTTTACGTTTTTCTTCAACAACCCCACTGAAAAATTAACAAAAAAAACTAGAGCACCAAGAAAAATGCTTTAAATAAATCAAACCATGTGGGTAAAAAAAGATTTACCGACACATCCATCAGTTAATTATCAATTAATTAACAGAGTAAAGTGCGCAGTGTGCTCAGGGAAAAACAGTGAAGTCACAAAGACAAGTAAGCCACGCGTTCTCTGCGTGATGACGCAACATTCTTCGCGTTACTGAAAGGACAGTCAAACAATCCAGCGAGGCGGAGAGAGAACAGAGAGCAATTCGAGAGATGATTAGATGTTGCGTTCATCCGTCCCTCGCGTCCGCCCCCTCCCCGTCCACTCTTTGCTCCTTTTGGATGTTGAGACCAGCTCCAAATGGGATGATCAAGATGCGGGGGAAAAAATGGAAAATGAAAGGAAAGTCATCCACTACCACCCGTCAGTGCTTGCGAGCCCCTGGACTTTGCTACAGAAAAAGAACTCCCGCCCCCAAGACAAACACACACCCATTCGCCTCTTCGACTCAGATTTTCTCTTCCTAGCTTTCCTTGGCTATTACACAGATACATACATTTGCAGCGCTGACGACGCTGACGTAGGGCTTGCGCTGCAGGACGATCCCCGCTTTCTTTCTTTCTCTTTTCTTCTTTCTTTCTTTCTTTCTTTCTTCCTTTCTTTCTTTATTTCTTTCTTTCTTTCTTTCTTTCTTTCTTTCTTTCTTCCTTTCTTTCTTTCTTCTGCGCGAATCCTTGCCCACTCCCATAGAAATAAAGATAAAGAATAGAGTATGAAGAAGGAACGGACAACGCGGCAAAGCGACAGCGTTCCCGACCATCCCGGCCCATCGCTTCGACCACGGGTCCAGGCCTGCTGTGCTCACTCGCGAGCTCCGCAGCTATTCGCGGATGACATCGGGAATGGAACAAAACACATAACGACGATCCTTCGAGATCGCACGAAAGAGGAAAAGAAAAGGAAGACGGAACGTGCGATAAAATGAATTGGTGCGTGACACTGACAGAAACAGCGAAAGAGGGAGAGCGAGTGGGGTAGAAACGAAGGAGCAGAGAGAGAGAGAGTACGATGAATAAATGAAATGAAAGACGCGAACGATGGGACGGAGAGACCGGGTTGCTTGGCAGTGGCTGAAGACTGCAGAGCGACCGGAGAGCCATCAGGGAGACGGCGGCAGAAGTTCTCCACTGTGCTCACGCAAGAATCAAACGCAAAGAGAGATGCGAAACGTAAATATACGATTCTGGCTGCGGCGATGAGCCGGGAATGCCGGCCGGGAGGCTTTTTTTCGGGGGTGGCAGGCAGGAGGCAGTGCTCGCTTTTGTGCGCGCCCCGTCTAATCTGGGCAGCCATAACTCAGCCGAGCGCCGGTGGGAGGAGATGGGGTGGGGACGACGAAGAAGACCCCGGCGCGATCTCTTCTCGATGACAACGCGCGGAGTCATCCGTTCTCCGCGGATGCTGTCTCCATCCTCTCTCTTCCTCTCCCTCATTCATTCTGCGTGAGAGGGAGAGGGGAGCGGCCGCGACGACGAGTCCTGGCAGCGTCGGTGTCCTTCTCCGGCGTCGACGGCGTTCTGCTGTTGCCGCTCTTCGCAGCCGCTCCTCCCGCTAGATTTGTGCAAGCCCCGAGCCTCGGCCCCCTCGGCGCTCACTGGGGCTGGGACACCGTGCTCGAACCGCGGGATGCTTCTTCTCACCCTCTCTCTCTTTGCTCGTAGCGTGGCCCCTCGCTGTCTCTGCAGGCTTCATTTCTAGGGCGTAGTTGGGTGCAGTGCGCCTCCTGCAGCGGCCGGCTGCTGTTTGTGCGTAATGACTGCAGGGAGATTAAACGGCTGTTTTATCGATGCTGCCGCAAGAAGAACGCTGTCGTTTGAGATGAAGGACTCGCTATTTCTTGGCGCGTTATCGGCTTTCAGGGCAGGAAAGGCGATGAGGGTGGAGACAAAGCTTCCGTGGCTTAGTCGCAATTATGCGGGAATCGCTAAGCAGGCGGCTCGAAAAAGATAATGTGCCTTGTTGACGGTTTTAAAAGGCATATTAGAAGCCGAGAAGAAATAATGTGGTTATACCGGGATCAAGGACTGCAAGGCGATGAATTAGGTTAGCTGGCTCCTGTAGAGCTTGTGATTCCTGACTCAAACTGATGCAAATAGCACTTTCTCTGAAAAACATGCCACATGGCTTCGAACGACTTTACTTAACGGCCGAACATCGGTATAGACATATTCGGCTGTTAAAAGAATGTGCTCTTAATATTGTGTGTTGTGAGGTGAAAATAACGAGGATATGAAACGTGAAATGCACCAACTAAACCATTTTTATGTGTAATCGCCTTACGTAACGCTGTTTGTTCAGTGGTTGAAGATATAAATCGGCAATGTTAACAGCCCAGTATAGTCGCAATGAAACACGCCCGTACAAAAGTCTATGGTAGTCGAGAACTGCGGTTTTATTGCGCCTGCCTGTCGTTGACGGTACTCATACAATACTGCTATTTGTAGCATTTGTGGGGACGCTTGCTGTCGAGCTGTCAGACTGTGTGAAGCTCGTTGGTAAATAATCTTTAGTTCTGCAAGTCGTTTAGTTTGGAGCGTTTGTTGTACGGAAGTTCGAATAACGCATCTCGAGAAGTTGATCACCGGTAGTCGGTTGTTGGTCGTCACAGGGCAAATACAGCGCACACTTCGCGAAAAAGCCTCCGTGTGTCTATCTTAATGGTGCGTACATGAAGCGTGCACAGCATTTGTCTTCTTTTCGGTAATATTTGTTTGTTAACCCATCTATTACGTAATACCCCCTCGAGGGTTCTTGAAGAAAAATTAAGGGATGCGACGTACAGAGCCGTACGAAGGTACCTGTGTTCCAGTGTGAATACTTCGCTTTCAAGGCTCACCTTAACTATAACATTCGCTGCACGCAACCACGCAACATACATATCTAAAGCTATACCAGACAGGCTCATTCCGAGAACGGGCGGCTATAAGAGGGGCGGGCGGTGAGGTTAGATAAAGAAGGGGAAGAGGGGTTCAAGCTCCGAGCCAAGCCGTGCGACCAAGAGGGTGGCCCGCGGCCCGAGTTCCCGCTTTTGCGATGCCGCCGCGGGAGGCAGAGGAGGAAGAGGGGAGGTCACGTGACGAGCGAAGACGAGAGCGAGATAACGCACGTCACAGCACGCACCATCTTCCACGCGCGACCAGCGTGCGAGGAAGGCCGTGGGGAAAAAAAGGAGGGGCTTATAGTATAAACGTCACGGCAGCGCCATGCAACGCTTACTCTAGGCGCTCCTATGGTACCCGCCATACAGGAAAGCCCGTGGAGCTCAGCAACTGAGAGAGAGGGCGCGACGGAGGCTACTAAGACTTGGGACGCGGCTCCTGGATGGGCTCCGGCCCGTTCTGCGGCTACTGGTGCGATACTTTTGCGCTGTGACGTCTCGCTCCCTCGGCTGTTCGTTTTCTTAATGCCGCGAGAGCGAAGCGCTGGTTCTCGCTTTGCGGCGCTTGATTCCTCGAGATTCATTCGTGGGTACAGAGACGACGTCAAAGTGGCGAGGCTGGAGTGAAATGAGAAGCGGAGCTTAACCGTCGGCTTTACCTTTGTTCCCTAACGGGAAGGAAGCGAGAGTGACGTTGTAACGAATGTACCTAGATTCCCTCAATTTATCTCTCTAGCTCTGCTCACTGGGCTGCCGAGTGAACAACGGTAATAGGGCCTCACCGAAGAAAGCGAATGAGAAAAAGCGTAGAAAATCAAAGCGCACTGGGATTGGGGGTACGAAAGTAAAGTTGTCGGGGAGGATCCTGAGCCAAACAGGAGTGGAGAGAAGAAATCAGGGGGAGAAGGCGCGGGTTGGTTGGAAGTTTGGAACACAGTTTTGCTCTCAAAGTCTCGCGGGGTTGTTTTCGTCGCAAAAGCTGGGGGGGGGGGGGGGGGGGTGACACGCTATAGCTGGCGTGCGCTACGAGTTTCCCTGCAGATTTGTCTCAGCGCGACAGACTCATCTTGATGGATGGTGCGAGTTGAGCCGAGAGAATGAGCCTGTCCGCGTTACATTCCACGCAATGCAGTGCGGTGGTCGTGCCCAACGTTTGTGCCAACGCGATGCTCCCGACACGTCACTAACTCGGCTGCAACACCGACAGCCGTTTCTCGCTTCGTACACGTCGTAACCAAGTTTAACTAGATAATTATTGCTGGGGTTTTGCGTGCCGAAATCCCGATCATTAACTGGATGGTGTCTTCGGTACAAAGCGAGAAAATTACTGAAACGCAAAGCACTGACACATACAAAACTGACGGCCGAGGTCACGTCTGTTAGTTTTATCACCGTATTTATCGTTTTGGCGCGTGTACTGAAACAGCGTTTGATTGGAGCTTGCTGTTTCAACATATCATAAAGAAGCTTCAAGAAGGGAGTGTCGGGACAGAAAGAATGCAAGACGACACATTAAAAGCTGTGTCATCGGCATATGTACTTTTCCTTTATTTGCTGCTTTCTCGCGGACTTTAACTGTAGGCCTAGAGAGACAGTACGAACTGTTTAACTCAACTGTAAACGTCGCTGGTTGATTTTAGACACGTCAAGCGTTATAAAGTCAATCAAGGGCATCTATAGAGCTTTCTTATGGGGAAAGGTGTGGGGGGGGGGGGGGGAGCATCTACGCAGTATTTCCTTCACTGCCCACGACCGGCAAGATTCCTTATAAACGTGTAACTTCCAAAGCTGGCTGCCAATTCTCAATGCTCTTTCTCGTGGATTTTCGCGACCGGACAGTGCTAATCAAGCTAAGCAGCTCATTACTACTGCACAGGACAATTTTATTCAAAATCCAAGAAGCGGAAGCTCTCCCACATGGCCTCCTTCCTGCCCCTCTTCCACCCTCCTCACTACTTGGTATTCCCACGCAGACACCGTTAGCGTTGTAACACCTTCACAACGTATATTAGTTTCTCAACGTGTAGCGTGACGAACTATCATATCGGCACTCAACGAGCGTTGGGGGCACCCCCTGATCGTTGGTGGCATACTCACACAGCTACTTCTAGTTAGCATAACAGCGCCAGCAAGGTTGCTTCCCTCTTCACTTGGCACCGCGTTCGTACACACGTCCCTGATTAAAAAAAAACAAAAAAAAACAGAGAACGGCAAAGTAAAGGTCACGGAAAGCTGACGGGCCCAAGCCACGAAGGAAAGCTCGTAAATCAATTCCTCGCAGCTGTTCATTTCCTATTCCGACAGACTGAAAGTCTTGCAGCCGCTCCATGATGACAGCGTTCCATCTCAGCATTCATTTCCGCGCAGGCGTCCGTCCGGTGCGGCGTTCTCACCGAGAGTTATATATAAGCCCCGACAGCGTGCATCCTAAGACATCCCATAGTTTGGAAAGACGCCCGCCCCCTTTCTCTCAACGCCTTATACCGAAAAAACGAACGACTCGTGCATCGAGCGTTGTTTCGCAAATGCTTTTCCGAACGCCTCCGGCCGGTTCGGAATACCCGAGTCGCACAACGACCAGCGAACGAATGACTCACGGTGGCAGTGCGCTTCAAGTCTCGCATAAATCAGCGAACGTGCTCTGGCGTTTTTTTTTTTTTTTTTTTTTTCCCCACATTTAGCGTATCCGCTCGCCAAGCGTGGCGTAAGCTGTGAACGAAAGAGCAGGTGATGCCGCAACTTGGCGAAGCCTTCGTTCGCTTCAGGTCTCATCGATGATGCGCGCGCGCAGATATGCGCCAGCAGGCGGCAACAACGAGAACCTTGCAGGAGAGATTCATGCAGATGCGTTCAAAGACTATAGTACACGACCCTCCAACCGTTAACGATCCTGCACCCCGCGATCTTCTTTGTCTCTGCGTGTTTCAAACTGCGCCAAGAAAACTATAGAGTTTCGCTATATAGCCCGGTCGTAATATACGCGTCGAAGTGTGGTACTGACGTGCTCGTCGCTTATGCCCGATGCTTTCCGACTACGGCCGTCCGGGGCCGGGACAGGTGTGTCCGAGAGATGGTGTTGATAGCGGTGTCGGGTGACCCAAGAAAAATTGCGAGGCCGTGCAAGCCGAGGTTGTGGATATGAGGAAAGAAGAAGGTTTAAGGATGGGTCACGGGAGGAGGAGGGGGCGGCTATATGGCCCAGAGACCCTCACGGACGGCACGGTATAGTGGCCGTTTCGCGCAGCCGGAAAGATCATTAGGGCACCTACACTGGTGGCTGAATGCGACGCTTTCTTTTACAGCCCACCGAGTCGGCTAAAGATTCGAGGTGAAGATTGACAGCCCTCTGTCTTTCCGATGAGCGACGCACGCATCGGGACACACGAAGAAGGACGTTTGTCTCTCGGCCTTTACTTATTGCGCTTTGTTGACTGGCTCGTAGCGCAGAAGTTTTGGTTACAGGCAAGCTGGTTCTTTCGGCAACAGAAACATATGTGCAATCTCACAATTTCGCATAGGCTTGACGCTGTGTTCAGTATCCTACGAGCATGTGTGTACTAAGTACTTCGAATGAGTTTTAAGAATATACAGGGAGTTTTTCAAATTGAGGTTTTTCCTATATACAGATAGTGATCCACTTGGCTGTCTTATTAGTCTGACTTCGAGTGGCTAATGATGGCAAACCCCCCTTGTCATCACATGATAAGCACACTGCGTATTTGTTGTTTCATGCTATCTTTACAATGGAAGAAGGTCAGGTTTATAAAAAAATATTTGTTACAGCGATGAAATCTATTCATTGCTATAAGATAGAGAGAATTTATTCTGGGCAGAAAGTAACCTTACACCTAATACATGTACACTACACCACAGCATACACTACTATATGCGAAGCGGTGCACATGTACAGCAACTCTGTTGCACATCACGCGGGAGTGTACATATGCCATCGCGAAGAACACCGCAGCACGGAATATAAAAAAAAAAGTGGGAGGCACTGTTGTCAACCATGGCCTTTGAAGATCAGATTTCGCTGGAGCAACGAGCAGAGATGATGGCAAGGGCCAGCGGTGATAGGGAACTCGACCATTGTTAACACCCGGCTAGAACAAAGCAACTTAAGTCTGCACAATCAACGAATAGTCTCTCTCTAAAAAAAAAGCCACATTTCCCGCTAATAGCCGAAAGCCGCTTCTCGTCCGTGAATCTTGAATCGACAGGCGTATTGTTAACTGAAGTGGTAGCACGGCTGTGTGCTAACTGAGCAGCATGTGGAAGTGAAGATAATAGAGAGCGTGGCTGAGCGTGGAAAGTATACGATGACACGTGTGACATGTGACTGCATGGGAGACTTGACCCTCTTTCCAGAAGACTTCCAACGCAGCTGTCTCGAAGTGAACTCTTCGATAATACCATTCAGCGCAACAAAAAGACAAAAAGAAGGCAACATGAGATTGCTAAGTGCAGTGCTGTGTCCTTTCGTCTTTCTTATGTCGTTTGCTGCGCTAAAGGTTCCTATAGAACAGCACAAACTAGCCTGTAGAAACGCATTGTGTTACATCATCTCTTTGAGCTTGCTGTTTAACTCCATGGCTGGACGTCGACGCGTAACAACGCATAACAACCTCCCAAATATCAAGGAAAAGGGTAAACGAGGCGGCCCACGCGATTACTGCGTCCTGAACCAACAGCTAGACCTGAACTCGAAACTACCTGCATCCACTTAGATCGATGCTAGTTCCCCTAGATGGCAGCACGATTATACGAACTCGCGTACGCGCGAGAACGTTTCCTCGTTCGTCGTCGGCCAAGCAGGCACGTCCCAAGGCACAATCTCCAAGAGGCGTGGTCGGTACACCCTTAATGACTCCGCGAAGCACAGGCATGCATGAAGGGCCACAGAGGCAAGAATCGCTGGAGCATGGCATGCGGCTTCTTTTGTTGCCGCTCCCGAGTGGACCGCCCGTATAGAGGCAGCTGCGGCTTTCCGCAACACACCGCGTAACATCCATCGAATGCGTGCGCCGTATTCGCCACAACACAGCACCCTGTCTGTATAGAAGCACAAGCCGTTTCGTGTGTGCACTCGAGCAGCCTACCACAGACTGTGAGGTAGAGAAAAGAGAAAGAGAGAGAGAGAGAGAGTCTTTGATGAAATGAAGCCATTGTGTTTCACCCGAGGCATTCGAATGGGCTTTCCATGAATACACGAGAGTGAGCGGTGGTAGTGCATAGCACTGCCGCGCAGTTAACGGAAGAACAGAAAGACCATGAGCTATAGCGTGGGCCCGCAGGATAGCATACAGTAGCCAACCAGAAGCAGTAGCAACAGCAGCAGCGAATCGGAAGAGGAACGCAAACGAGGCTGCCGCCCTGCATGCCGCAACCTACATTGAACGCGCGCTGGGGCTCGACCGAGCGTGCATGCAACGGCATGTGCCCACAAAGACTCTGCCAAGGACGTCGGTGGAGCGCGCCCGATGAGTTGCGCGAGCTCTCGCAAACGAGCATGCATCTCCGGCCCGAATCGACGCGTTGCGCGCTGTGGCGACATCGACGCCCTGGTCGCGCGAGCGTGTACGAGACCGCCGCACGTGTCTTCGTCGAATGGCGCGTGTCGTGCGTACGTTTGTAGCGTATACATATATACACGACAGCACATGTTCCCCAAGGCTCGGCCGCGTCGTCATGATATTCGCCAGAGATACGGCGGCAGATATATCGCATCCGCGTGGAGCATCTGCGCTTCGAGCGGCGGCATTGCGGATGATCCTCTTAATAAGCCGTCCACTGTTTACCTTGGCATCCATTGGTAGAAATAAATATTCGATACACCTGGAAGTACACAGGCTTTCGGGCAAACTGTTTAGAAAAAAAAAAACATGATCCATGAATCTGAGTACGGTGTACTCGATGGGAGAGCATTAAGCTGTCCCGACTACAAAACTCAAATCCAAAGCGGCAGTGGTATTGCGTGTACAGAAAAAGTATTTAACAATTTATAGTACGTGATAGTCGAGTATAAGGGAAGGGGGGGCAGAAAGCTGTTCCAGAATAAGGAAAATTTCACGACGTCAATGGAAACTTGATATGAATTGTCACGACGAGATGATTCTTACCATAGGAAAAGAGAAGGTGGCAACAGTATATACTCTCAGTTACGTTTATTCAGAGAGTCATGAGAAATGTCACAAGTAGAAGAACCGGAAGGCCATTCGTTTCAGCTTTCATACCTTCGTTTTGTCGATCAATATCGGGTTGATATGGAAATCGCTCACGGTATATTGGTAGCCTTTAAAGAAAAGTGCCTCGCATGTGTATATAATCTCGTTCACTAATCCAGTAGACAACGTAATTTGATAATGATCTGTATTGCTGTTTTCTCCTGGCCATGGAACGTTGAAATAGTCATCTCATAAGTGTCAACTCAGCTAGGCGCTGAAGTAACTCATCGTCATAATTATCATCAACACCAAACTTGAATTGATGGTGCAAAATATTAGACCGGGGCGAAGAAGACACGCAAGACATGGAAAAGCACACACTCGCCATTAAATTTTACTCTTCCGAAAGCTTCGCTTAATAATGAAATTATTTTGCGAGTGTGCGCTTTTCCACGTCATACGTGTCTTTCTGGCTCCTGTCTAAAATTTGCGCCATCAATTCAAGTTCAGCCGTGCACTAAATAACTTGACAGCAAATGTTATTAATAATAATTATTATTATCATGATCATCATAATCATCACCATTATCATCATCGTTATCGGCAGCGGCCTGACTATACGCCCACTGTAACGCAAAGGCCTCCCCATGTTCCACACTTATCTGTTGCGCAGTATCTATCGGTTACGAAAGATTACTCATGCGCTAGCATTTGATGAAATGTCAAGCCCTTTATTATGCAGGCCGGACTAATAGGGGCTGCAGTATGTATAAATAAATAAATGGCGGCCGAATAGACGCACCACACGACTCATGAGCAACCCAGCTGAACTCGAGAGAGAGAGAGAGAGAGAGAGAGAGAGAGAGAGAGATTATAAGAAAGGTAGCGAGGTTAACTTCATAGACTACATCCAGTTTGCTACCCTACACTCGGGAAGAGGGGAATAAAGGAGCAAACGAGAAAGGAGGAGATTGACATATTGCAAACCTCACACACACTGCACACACAGTGCAAGGTTTCACAGGTGGTCGCTCAGTGATGTTGCCCTCAATAATTGTAGAAGGGATCATGTGGATTTCCGGACTGATGTACTTGAAGACCACCCACTCAAGATCTAGCTTCTCCCGAGTAAAGCGACGATTATCCAGTCTCCTCAAGGTACACTGGAGAGTCTGACGACGTTGTTCAAAGCCGAGACAGTGGCACAGGACATGGTCGAGAGTTTCTACACAATTTAAGTTACCGCAGTTGGGGGAGTCAGCCATACCAATGTGATAACTGAATTAATTGGTAAAGGGTACACCGACCCACAACCGACGCAGCATTGTAGCGTCGCGTCGCGAAGTGTTTTATGGCGGTTGGAGTAATCAATCGAGGTTCTGTGGGTGTCGAGATGAACTTGAACTTTCTAATGAAGCTTACACCTCTACTGACAGTGGTGGCACCATCTCAATACCCGTTTAGACAGCGCACATAAGACTTGTTCGCTGTGAAATTTTATTGAATAACATTGGAAAAACTCACAGAGTCCCCTATGCATTCGCCTAAGATGACTAAGAAGTGAAAGCCGCCTTTGTTCTTTCTCAGATGATGTGTTGAACGTTCACCGCTTCCCTGCTAAAACTTCATGCACGTCTCCTGGTTCTGCACTGCCTCCAAGATCGGAGGTCATGACGTTTTCCCCATGTCACCTGGCTTTCCACCACCTCCATGATTCACCCACCATAAACCAAGCGACCACGCCATGTGACGAAGCCATCATGGGACGTTACGTTTTGTGACGTCATGGCGGCATCTTCATGACGTCACGTGGTGACAGTAGCTAGCCGGAATTTTTTTTTCGACAGTGGGTCAAATTGTGCTATATACATATGCAAGCAAAATTGAAAAAAAAAATTGGGAGTCGATGCAGGCCTTTTTAGTACGAGAAGGGCACAATAACCAGAAGTGGCACTAAACGTCATTGCAAAAGCAAATGTTTTTGAGGTGATCAGGAAGGAGGAAAGACAGGGAGGTTAGGTTGAGGTGGTTATCTCAATAAAAAAGTTATTGTTGACAGGCTTGGTATGATAAAAATTGACATGTAAACTTAAGGGACGTGCACATTTACCTTCATGAATCAAGATGAACAACTCGAATTTTCAGCACGACTCAACTGTAAGCCACGACATGCTTTCACTGACCAGGGAACAAACCTCCCATGTCGCAAGCTTTCCCGCACGAGTGTACTGCTGGTCGTCATTAAAACTCATTGCTTGTGGCAGAACAGTGCAATGGACGGAGTAGCGAACGCAAATGACACAACACAAAGGAGCTAATGGTCTGTACACAGTCGCGTTCTTAGCACTGCTTTGCACAGTGTTCGTGAGCCAACTAACCCACCTTGGAAACCTTTAGTCATTGGTTGCATTGCAGCTGATTTCTGAGCCTAGTGCAAATTAACGTGACATCTCTCATGCAATCACTCTATACCTCCCACAGATGCAGTGCTTCATCATTGTAAGTAAGTATAGTATTTTAGTGGACTAATTCAAGGAAGCAGCGCAGTCAAGGGTTCCCTCAATTGACTGTTCTCGTCAGAGCAGGCCCTTTGGGCGCCTGCATCAAATCGATGCATCCCTCCCAGGTATCGATAAGTCCCTCAACGCGGCACGCTCAATCAAAGGCCCTCACGGGGGGCGCGTTTCAGTCGACAGGCGTTCGACAGGCGTGCCTACACGGGCATTCACGTGCGAGGCAGGGCCTCTCTTCGTCGTCGGCTGCGGGCGCTAATCTAAAACGATCCTGCTCAACTAGGACTTCGCACGTACCGAGTCTGCGAGGGTCGGTCATCAGTCTACGCGGTGGTTCGCATGTATATAAACGCGAACCTCAAAGTGTGGCGACGACTAGAAACGTGACAGTGACGACGCCATGCATCGCCTTGAGCGGGGGAGGGTACGGGGACGTTGTCGCGTCAGAGAGATGTCACGAACTGATGAGAGAAGACCGGGGCCACGGCTTATCTAGGACATGACGCCAGACGCATTCTGCACGCACCGGCTCCACAGAACTCAAAAAGGTGGAGGTGGTAGCATTGGCGAGTGTCTTATACATGCGCAAGACCGGCTGGCCGGCAAGAGTGTCTTTTGGCCGGCGCCGGAAATACCTGGCCTGAGATTAGCGATGGAACGGAACGACGGGTCACTCTGCCTGTACTTCGCGTTGTTCACAGCGTGAGTTTTCTCGAAGTTGCTCATTGGGAGAAAAAAAAGAAATGTTGCTGTGAGTGGATGTACAACTGAGTGCCCGAAAAGAGAGATAACACAAAGTCGCTATTGCTTAGACCGTATCTTCAACAGTAAAAATACTCGCAAAGAGCGGGGACATCTGTAGGAGCTGTGTTCAAATGAAATGAAGTGACGAATGTGTTGTTGTTGCTGTTGCGGCCGCTGTTTCGACTACTGGGCGGAGTGGCTTCAGGGAAACCCTGAGAAAGAGACAATTACTTGCTTGTTTCTCTCTCTCTCTCTCTCTCTCTCTCTTTGTGCTGGATAGCTTCGTTCATTGTGTGGTCGACAAGAGGACCGGTGAACTTACGAATTTGGCAGTTATAGAACTTTAGCTACTTTTCTTTCTGGAAAGTTTGACGTTCTTATATTTCATGGTTCGCTCCTTGAGAACGAGTTTTTCAACGTCGGCGAACATACGCGCGAAGCTGTCAACAAATCTGGCCTTATATCTAAGACACGTTCAAAGGTCATATAAGCTTGGTATGGGTAAAACCGATACACGTTGGAGCATAGCATTCCCCCTACGCCTGATCTTAACACTCACGCAAGGTAGCACATCGTTTACTAGTACCAGATTAACCTCCGTGCCTTTCATATTCATCTCTCACTTTCTTCTTGCATGAATGAAGGCACAAGAAAACCCCCTTCTGATCCAAAACAAATGTATTTTTCATTAACTACACATCGTAACCAACATAATAACGCAATAATTATGCGGATCATCATTAGTATATGCCTGTCTATTGCAAGTCAAAGATCCTTTTAAATGATTTCTTACTCATCCTGTTCTAAGCGACTGATAAGTGGTATTATGTAAACTTTGCTAAGTGACTATTTTGAACAGTTCGAAAACGTTCTTCCTTTTTTGCCCACTTTCTAGAAATTGCGTTAAAGTTTTGGATACGAGACAATAAGACCCCACAAAAGATAAGTTTTGTAGAAGCAATGATGCCCTAGAATGTTTTACATATTGCATTGTGCAGTGCAGTGCAACGAGGCTTAAAACACAGGCATGCTTACACACTTGTTTATATAGTGGTCCTTTCTTAATAAGCACCCCCAGCACTCAGACGAAAACAAATGTGTGTGTGAACGAAGCAACGAAACCATGATAATTTATTTTATACCTTCTAAAACTAACGACCATGGTCTCACTTGCTATTTATCTGCCCAACTCAAACTTTGTTTCTCAAAAAAAAAAGCAAGACGAAAGGAAAAAAAATCTCGGTGCCACTGCTTACAGTGCCGGAGCCGTTTTTCGCTCTTTTCAGGGTTCCCCCAAAACACTGAGCAATCTGAGGAGGATTTCTCCACAAACGCACGTCGCGTTGGTTTCGGCGCTTTTAAATCACGCACACTTGGCACGGCCAATTACTGTCAAGAGTAGGGGAGAGCGACGGTGAAGACCCGCCGTCTCTGAGGAAAGGAGAAAAAAATGAAAGAAAGCCGGGGTCTGTCCGCGCGCTATCTCGGCCGATCAAACGCCTTTGGTCATCATTAGTCTCCGCCGGCGAAAGCGGACTGCAGCTATCAGATTCCA
>WOVY01015568.1:0-43031 GCA_013436015.1 Rhipicephalus annulatus | reverse complement strand
GCGTCCCGCTGTCCTCATTTTAGAAAAAATTTATTGCCACAAACGTCATTAACACTCAACAGAACATTTCCGTCTTAGACATACTCTAACGATGATGACAAGACAGACGTCATTTACATGAACATGGATGTGAGATGACGTTGAAAAAACATGTACATTTGATGGTTCACACAAACACAACCACAAAAATTACTTCAAGGTAAACAAGAGACCCAAACAAAACATGAATATCTTACACTTTGCATATTTACATGTTGGCATGTCATTTCTACCGGCGCATCGACACATCAGCCTACCAATACCAGGCCGGCCGAAAGACAAGTTTCACTTGTCGTTACAGACCGACCGCAAAAGGGCAAGAACAGTGCCGAAGAAATTCCCCTTCACCGAGGAAGAAGAGCTCTTCCGACAAAACAGACAGCAGCTCCGAGTACTATCGTTCTAGGATCGGTTAGAGGGCGTGGCGGCGGCGGCCCCGGCAACCGCCTCGCAGCGGTTGCGCCAGAGGCAGAAAGCAGCCGCAACAATAGGAGAGAAGCGAAGTGGCCTCGCGAACAACGCCCAGAAGAAACGAAGCGAATTTACTCTGAGGCAGTCGAAATCCGGCATGTACGGCTCTCCAAAAAACGCGAGCAATGACACAATGTCTCAGAAAATGCTGATTTGTTTCCCGAAGGGAGCAGTTCGGACATGTTGCTGACTGGACTCATTCTCCACCTTTCGAGGCGGTCGAGAGTGGGAAGCACACCCCATCCAGGCGCCACATGAAGTGCCGGAGGGTGTCTAGGCAGAAAAGAAGCCGTTAAGTGCTCCAAGACACCTGTCTAGAGCGAGCACGGTCGGGCTGGCGGGACCAATGGAAGCAACAAAGCAGCAGCTGTCTCAACTATGTGGTTGTTCAAAACATCTATGCCAGGACAGCTCGACTTGACATGGCGAAAAAATGCAACGGTTGTTGCATAAAACGCAGGAAGTCTTATTGACTGCGGCCCCCTTGTTAAATTGCACATTAGGCATCAAATGGCGAAGTTGAGTACCCAGAAAGTATATGCAAGCGTTCGTGCGGGAGATTCCTCCCCTTGCACTAGGCGCAAAAGGAAACGCAGTGCCAGCAGCCGACAGCGTACTGGACACTGAAGGGAAAGCAAAGCCTCCTTGAGCCCGCTGCTGTCCCAGTGCCGCGCGAGAGACCAACTCAGTGCCGCCTGACCAAAAAAAGGAACACAAAGCAGACTGCAGTGATCGCACGATACGTAAAGATGGTGCACGACGTGAGAAAGGTACCAAATGCGACCGCAAAATACAGTCTGCGCAAGGTACCTCCGCTCAAGAAGCGGGAAGTCGAAAGTCCCGTGCATCCTGAATTTTCTGTCCTTACTTCCTCGAGAGCGTTTAACAAACAGGATTCGCAAATGCCGTAGTGGTTGTATGAAAATACCTAAAATACGAAGGGACGCGGCCGGCTGAATGGGAACACCTGGCGCTAAGCCTGGAGTTTGGAGAGCCAATGAAGAAATACCGGGATTTGGAGATGTTCAACGCTGGCACCTGAAATGCCGCCATATTGGGAAAATACATGCAGGCTGCGTGAAAGGCTATCTTCATCTGAAAGGTACAAGGTTATATCAATCAGCGAAAGCTGTGACTTTCACGACACCGCTACCAGGAAGCGGAAGACCCCGGACACGTGAATCCGCATCAAGAGCACGCAAAGTATGGCTCAAGGCTGAGGACAAATAGCACAGGAGACAATGGACATCCCTGACGGACCCCACGTGTTATGGAAAAGGCAGCACTTTCCCAACCATCCAGAACTAGTGTGCTTTTCAGACCAGTGTACGTATTTTTAATCATTTCCACAAACGAATGAGAAAAGCCGAAGGCTGTGAGCACATTAAAGATATACGCGTGCTCTAGTCCGGTCAAACGCTTTTTCCTGGTCCAAAGACACAAGGATACCACGCGCAGATCGCGACAAAGTATAAGCTATGATATCCCGGTGGGTATATGACAAGCTGTGTATTTCTCGTCCAAGCACTGATGAAGTCTGGTGATGACCTATTAGGGTGTTCAACAGACCCCTCAAACGTTGAACGGCTACCCCGCGAATATCTTATAGTCAACATTGAGGAGCGTGATAGGTCTCCAATCTTCAGGATTAACAGAGGAAGCATCACCCTTTGGAATAAGCACAATGCGTCCATCTCGAAAACTTGATGGAAACACACCGTCCTCGTAGCATCGCCGGATTACCGCGGTAAATGTAGCACCAATCTCATCCCAAAATGTCAAGTAAAACTCAACAGGTAAACCGTCTGGCCCTGGGGCCGTTCCACGTTTCATAGATTTCAGTGCCGCCTTTACCTCATCAGCCGACGGAGGGATGTGCAGGCAATCTGCAGCTTCTTGAGGAATACGGGGCAAACTTCTAAGCATTGGCGGTGTTTCATCACAGTTAGTCCGCATGGCCGAACACGACATTGCTTCAAAATGCGCCAAGAAAACCGATCGATCACGCGTAGGAAGCCGCTGCGCAGGTGGTATTTGTGCTGTCATAGAGACAGGTGGCTCTGATTGCCCAAAAAAGGAATGTCTCGCATAGCGCAGCACCTCGGGATGTGCACATGGGTTGTGTCTACAGCGCCATGCTGCTGCCGCCAGGACGAAGCAGCAGTCAAGCGCTGAAAGCGTTCACGCAGTTCACGCTTGCCACGCTCGCATCAGAGGAGAAGGCGTCTCGGCCGCGCCAAAGCAATGCGTAACTTCATCGCGGTATCAGCACAGCTCTTCAGAAACGCGTTGACGAAGCGAACGCCCCTCCACTGCGCAGCGGCAGGCGCCACTGTGTTTTAAGCGCATCCCAATCTTCCGGACCGGAACGCCGTGAGCGACACACGTATTGCGCGTGACAAATCTGATCTTGAGCGCGCGTCCTGCAGGAGCGAACATCAAGACGCCATGGCTTTTCTGAGAAAGAAAATGGAACTTCGAGCTTCAAGGACAATAGGCCGATGATCAGATACGTACACAGGAGAAGGTGGGAAGGACGGAACGCATAGATCAGAGACAAACGCCTCTAACGCTCGTGGGATATAAGCCCGGTCGAGCCTGCTGGAGGATCGTCCACGTCGCCATGTCCAAACAAAGGTATTTCCGTGCACTACATTGTGCGCGTCTAGTAATGAAAAGTGGTGGACAAGGCGGCGAAGCTCGCGTGAATTCCAAGCAGGACCGGCCCCAGCCAGGACCCTTGTACATCGGTTCGCGTATTTAGAACGCAGTTGAAGTCGCCAATCAAAATGACATCACGACCGTCAAGAAAAAACACATCCAGGTCTCTAAAAAAGTCATTAGGACTGTCCAGCTTGCGCTGGGCCCATACACACACAGTATCCTTAATCTGAAAGAAAAGTAGCTACAGTCTAAAGCCAAAACCCTGCCCATGCCATCGTAAAAAACCATGATGATCCCCTTAATAGAGCTCGGTTAAAAATAATAATACCTACTCCCGTAAAACGAGATGTAGCAAAAGAGAAATAACAATCTAGGTTGAACCTTCGTTTAAAAATCAAGTACGTCGGATAGCGAGAAAAATTTGTTTCCTGGAGGCACAAAACATCACAATTTTCAGCGCGGGCGGACACTAATCACTTCAGCCTGCTTTGCCGGACTGCGAAAACCCTGAACGTTCAATGAAATAATATGCAGTGTAGTAGCCATAATAAAAAGTAAAGACTAACCTGGACGCATAGTTCCTAGACGGTGTCCTGGAAAGTGTCCAGGGGACACTTGCTCGACCAAATTACAACGCACTGTTCGACCCTCCAGAAGAGGGTCGAGGTTTTTGGACCGTGTGGATTTTACCACGGCCATCACTGCGTTCATCGGAGCAAGAGCTGGAAGTGTGCCCTCGCTTTGTTTCACGTGTAGCTCTCATTCAACGTCAAATCGGCAAAGCTAGACAGTCCGATGCTAACTATCCAGTCCCAGGCTGAAAGCCGTCTTCCGAAGACGTGTCCTGAGGAGGTAGGGACTGAGCCGCCGGCAAGCTTGGATCCACATTCTTGATGCTGGCAGCACTGTCCGCGTCTTCGGCAGTCCGGTGTAGGCCACCCTTTGTGTGGGCGATTTTTTTACGTGTACGACGCGATGTCGAAATGGTCGGAGCGGCCGCAACAGAAGAGGCTGTGGTGTTTTTCGCCACTGTTTTCCAAATAACAGGGGTCGTAGGGCCAACTCCAACAGCAGCAGCCTGATAACTGGGGTCATTTGTGCACTGAACATCAAGTGGCGTCAAAGAAGAGACGCCCGACGCCGTTTTCAGGGCAGTGCGTTGCGGTCTTTCGAAGCGCACGGTCCTGCACCAGCGCCGAGGCGGACGCGCCAAGCGTCGCATCGACAATCGCGCTTTCGTTGTGCGCTTCGTTTGAAGGAACTTGTAGGGGTGAGGCCAGCACAGCGTCTGTGACCTCCTCTGCGTCCCCCGAGTCGGTAGTTGGTTCCTTTGCCGGTGTCAGTGGTGGAAAGGCACCAGCGGCAGCGTCTGAGTAAGAGCGGCGGACAGGGCAAACCACAGTTGGGTGGCTGTCCCCGCAGCGTTCGACATGGGCGGTCACATCCTTCTCTAACGTGACCGTGCACACCGCAGCGACCACAATACGGTGTTGTGCACTGGGCTCGTAGATGGTCCCCTGAGCCGCATCTTCGACATACACGCTGGAGACCACGGTAGTCAACGTAGCACGGTGACCGGAGATGCGCAGGTAGTTCGGCACAGGATTAGCGGCGTTCATCTCCATTCGAACATATCGCGTTCCAGTGAGTACGCCGCGTCGCCCGCTCATCAAACCACTGGTGACAGTGAGCACCTTGCCATATGGGGATAACGCTTGGACGAGAGCTTCGTTTGAGACGAACGATGGCAGGAACAGGCAGGCGACGTTGGTCACTGTGGGCCTACGGGAACGACTTGAACACGCTCGCCGCCAATCACCAGGCAGCCAGCATTGACGATTAGAGACATGGAGGCCATGCTCTTATACGGTGACTTGGAAGTTTCGAGCTCCCTGATGCTGCACGCAGTATAACCTCTGAGAGGCCGACTATTGAGGCCGTCGCATCAACGACGGTCTCGGCACTAGTCCCCGTAGGGACAACAACGTCGAAGACAAGCGCCTTTGAAGGCGTCCAAGACGCGACGGGCACCATGACTCGTACTGACGGACGCCCCTGACGGTAGAACGATCAAGGACGTCCTTAACGAAGCGTTTCCCTCGCACGCCCAACGAGTAAAACGAAGCGTTTCCCTCGCCCGGTTCAGTGTGCAATAGAGAGTGCTATACTAAGCACAACATATCATTCAACCTTGCGTGGCTACTATATCCATTATAGCCTACAAATACGTTCCTGTTTACTATCTTCCTAGCGAAATGTATTTTGCTGTGAGTTTTTCGTTGCAGCTAACCTAAAAATGCGCATTGTCGTTCAGTTCTCGTGTGGCACATTACCTTTATTTTAAAAAAGTTGTCATACCTAAATTCACCCCGTCTGGTGCGAGCCATCTTCATTTCATTTCCCCTGGAATTCCGAATAGCCCCGAGAACGAACACTGGCGTCGCTGAAGTCGCGGTGAAGTGACGTCACGGCACGTACTCGCCTGCTCCGGCCGCCGACGCATGCCGGCGGTCGCCTCGTTCCGAGCCGCGCCGTGCAGCCGCTGGCACTGCACCGTGCTGATGCTGATGACGATGCTGATGACCTCTTATGGATGGCGCTCATCCTCAGAGGAAGATGGGAGCGCCGTGCTCCCAACCGGGCTGCAGATTTGTTTTGTTTTGTTTTGTTTGCAGAAATTAGTGGTCTTCTTCCTCTTCTAACCACTACCACCACCACCAGCAGCAACGGTGGTGATTTCTTCTCAATTTCGAGTAGTAGATTACTAAAGGTGCAAAGTAAAGATATTTATTTCTGTTGAAAGTTAACTAAGCTGCACAAAGTATGTATCCACTTTGAAAATGAAGGTGCAGGACAGCGAGACATTAGTTGTCTTCACCATGCACGTACTCGACGAAATCAATGAAAGAAAATATTCCTGCGTAATGGGTCTGACTTCAACGCAACTTGGCGTAGGCTACGCAATTTTAAACATTTGTGTCGAAGTATTACAAATGAAATTAGGGCATTTTCAGTTTACTCGCAGTATTGCTGTTCACCGTGCAAGTTATGTCTGCCTCTGCATATAATGTAGCTCATGAGACAGAATTCTGCTTTAGGATGCAGAAGACTTTCGATCAATCTGTATTTCATACGCAATCGTTTATTATAGTGAGAAAAAAAAGTAACGCTGCAAACTGCATAATGGTTCCCAGAATCCTGAGAAGTCGGTAAGCTCAAATCTCATGTACAGATTTTTTCTCAGCAGCCGTCAGGGTTACGCAGTCGCATGTCCTGATTCACATGAACAGCTGACTCGATCTACCACCACGTCACAAACGGTAATGTTCACTTCAAGTAAGAGCACTACTGATGGCAATTGTCCGAAAAACAAACACCCAGAAGGTCAAAATGAACCGTTTCAATGGCGCACACCCGCTTCGTGGTACACGTGATAATGAAACACCCTTTGCCTCAGTGAAGCAACGATTGGTCTCGCACGTCATGCTCAAATACAGATTGATGCTGCTCTGGGTACTCGACCCTGGAAATAAATTGATTCATCAGGTGGCTGTCTAAACTGGCACTCACAAGTGGGACAGCACAGCTGCTTGGATGTTGCGCGTAGACACTATCTGAAATGAGTAGCAGTTTCTGCAAATAACCTCAACTTGTTTTTCTAGTGAAACGGAGCGCCGAAATCATCCCCCCAAACATGAAGCTAAATGACGTGATGAAATATGAGCAACTACACACAAGAAAACTTAACGCAACAGCTGCGGCGGTATTCTCAGGCGAGCGCATTTGGGATATTTCGCGACACTCAATACTATCTTAAGCATGTGCCCATAGAAAAAAAAACACTTCAAGCAACACGAAGCAATTTTAAACAGAGTTCAAACATTAGGACTAGGACAAAAAACATATAATTACATACGTGACTTCCTTGCCGGCAGACGCGTACGCGTCGTCGTTGGAGATGTGGAACTGCAAGAATTTGAGATGGGCTCGAGGGGCACGCCACAAGGCTCCGTAATTTCACCATTACTCTTTAATTTAGTTCTATTGGGGCTACCCGAGAAATTATTAGGCATACAAGGATTGTATCACAGTATCTACGCGGATGACATCACTCTCTGGGTTCCCGGCGGAGGTTGTGATGGTCACGTCAAGCGTACGCTCCAGGCAGGTGTAGACGAAGTTTAGGAGTACTTGTGAGGAACGGGCCTCGAATGCTCGGCAAGCAAGTCGGAACTTCTAATCTACAAACCTACAAGTAGAGGTCGCAAAACCCCGCGCGACGAGGAAAGGGAGTGCTACAAAATAAGCGTTCCATTGGCAGATGGCACTCCCATTCCACACGTAGACAAAATTAGAATTCTGGGGTTACACCTGCAGGCAAACGGCCATAATGGTGAGACGGTGCGAAGACTACGTCGTTCGGTAGACGACACGATCCGACTCCTACGTCGTATCACGAACAGACGTACTGGTATGCGCGAACACTGCGCGATCCGTCTAGTGCAGGCGTACGCAATAAGCCGTATAACATACGTTGCCCCCTACCTCAAATTGCTAGGCTCAGAAAAAAACAAGATCGAATGTATAATACGAAAGGCTTTCAAGATAGCAATTGGAGTTCCACTGAATGCGAGCACTGAAAAGTTACTAGAACTTGGACTGCACAACTCACTCGACGAGTTAATTGAGGCCCATGTCGTTTCGCAAAACGAACGCTTGTCGGGGTCTAAGACGGGTCGACACATCCTCGAGTCACTTGGCATCCGGTACCACACTCAGCAGGGAGAAAAAGCGGATGTTCCTGCCTCGGTTCGCGACCGCCTAATTGTTTCGCCGCTTCCTAAGAATATGCACCCGACGCACCACGTCGGGCGCCGTAACCAGCGAGCTAGTGACCTTCAAAAGAAGTACGGCACTAGCGACGAAGTTTTGTACCTAGATGCCGCGAGATATGGGGATGGGAGACACGCACACGCCGCTGCGGTCGTTGACCGTGCGGGCAAATGCCTCGCGAGCGCCACGGTGACCACGGGACATACGGAGGCGGGCGAAGAAGCCGCGATAGCCCTAGCAATCGCCACGGTGCCGAACGCTACGATCGTAATCAGCGACTCGCAGGCAGCAATCCGCGGCTTCGCGCGCGGCCGCGTCTCGCGGGAAGCGGCCCGCATCCTTAAGATGTGCGGTGATGGTGACTCAGCGTCGCGATCGCCACAACAAAATTTAACAGTCTTCCTCCTTTGGACCCCGGCACACACCGATGTCCCGCTTCCGGGCAACGAGGCGGCCCACGCCGCGGCTCGAGGTCTCACTCGCCGAGCCGCGGCACATTCCGTGGCCGCCGCCTCCGCTCCCGAGAACGGGGCTTCTGATCTGCCGGATCGAGACACTTTGACAGACACGCAGCGACAACACAGACCACAATGGTCGTGGGGTGATCGTCTCATCACGTTCCGAGATATTACGCAACACTACAGACTGGAAAGGCGAAAGTTCCCGCCACCGCATGACAAATTAAACAGACACGACGCCGTAAGCTATAGCTTACTACAAACCCACTCTTACCCCAGCCCGGTCGTCATACGCCACTGCTACCCGCACTTACACATTACCGATCTATGTAAAGCATGCGGGCACAGAGCAACGCTGCGCCACATGCTCTGGGAATGCGCCGATAACAATGGTCGAGAAACGGCCGCCGTTCGCGATGCGCCTATGGCGGCTGCCAATACCAGGCAACAGGAAGCCTCGAGCTCACTCGTTCCCGCCGCCGTCCCGTCTGCGGGAGCCGCGGGGGACCTTCTCCGTCGGCGACGCCGCCGCTGGGAGGCGGCGCTCAGAAGCTCAGAGCTCAACGACCACCTCTGGGCTTTCCGGCAGGCCGGAGATGCCGCCCGAGTTCAGGGACTCAGCGCCGCCATCTGAGGCCACCAAGACCAAGCTGCCGGCCAAGTTCTAATAAAGTTTCCTCTCTCTCTCTCAAGACATTAACATCTTTTTAAAGGAATCACCCGTGAACAACGCAACCTGAAATGCAAATACGCTGTCTTATACGTTACAGAAGAGCGACATGATTGCTACGCATGCTGCAGAGTGATTGTGGTCACCTTAAATTTTTAACCTGCTGCTCATGCATTGTCTTGCTGTTCATCCCCGTCGGAGTGCGGCTATCATAGCCGAAAATCGAACCCATCTTCGAAGTAAGCAGCGCGACACCATATTAAACCTTATGAATGCGTGTAAGCTGGAGCGCAGGTATCATTGGCGATTCTACCGAAAAAAAATTAGTTTTCCATTGTTTTATTAGAAACATCATCGATGCTGCATCCGTCATTTATTTTAAGCGTGAGACAAGCAAAAAGTGAACGCCGGCAGCGCAACGGCATTCAAAGCGAGCGCGTGGTATGTACACAGTAAACATTTTTACACCCAAAAGGGTGTAAAAATGGTGCTTTTACGAGAAAGCATTTTTTGCAACACCCTTTGTATAAGCGCCCCAGCAAGATTGGAGGAGTCCGTGCGATTACGTCATGCAAGCGTCCGACCAGGCGGACAAACGCATGGGGATATTTTACTAGAACAGAAGACAGCAGAAAGGGGTGGTGGTATTGGGGCATTTCTTCTTGTAAGTACAGGCTGGCAAATGGTCAAGCAGGAGTGCAGGGAACATTTATGGCTAAAAGGAAAAGTGGCAGGACTGATGGCGCTCCTGGGTTTTGTATACTTGTGGACAGGGGCAAAAGCCAGTGAGGAAAACCAAGAAATGGTGCAGTGCATGGCAAATGACAATGACGAACTAGGAGAAGAGTGCGAGGTGATACTACGTGATATGAATGCAATATTACGTGATATGAATGCAAACATAGCAGATCTGGATGGATATACTGGCCCAACAGGCAGAATGCTAATTGATATGTGAAAAGGCATGATTTAGTCATTTGCAACAGAAATTTGAATGGCGGATAACACGGGAGGTGGGAGGGCTGCAGTCGGCGATTGATTACACAATGATATCACATGGGATGTATGATCGGCTAGGGGTGATGAATATAGGTGAATATGGGTCCAGAATCTTGGCTAGTGTTCACAAACGTATCAAGCTGAGTTTTGGAAAAGAAATGAAATTCACAAGGTGGCATTATGAGCCAGCACAGGGTAATATTTATTCACAAAAGCAAATCAAGATAGCAACTAAAGAGGTTTAGAAAATAATCACCGAGGATACTAAAACAGAGTGCACGTACACAAATTTAACTCGATTGTTTGAATTATACTTGCTATGGCACGAGTCCGATCAACCGGGAAAAGCAGACACAAACCCATGGGCTGGTGGGATGAGAAAGTCAAGGGAGCCATAGTAAGACGTCTGGAAGCCTACAGGGAACACAGGTATGCTAAAAAATGACAGCATATCCACGGGGTGAATGACGGAGAGTGGGGTGAAGCATCCGTCTATCCATGCATGCGTCTGTGCGGCCGCCCGTGCGTCCATCTGCCCGTCCGTGCGTGCGTCTGTTTGGCGTCCGGACGTTCATCTATGTGTCCGTCCCTGCTTTCGTCCATGCATCCGCTCCTGCGTCCATCCATGCGTCCACCCGTTCGTGCAGCCATCCGTGCGTCCATCCATGCATCTGCCTGCGTGTCCATTCTTCCACCTATTCAACACTCCAAGTACCACCATCTCGCATCTTTTCATCATATATTCCTCATATAGAAGCACCGCCATGCAATGTACATTTCAAGGACTGAACGAGAGCAGGCACACGCACACTTTCTTACGGCTTGCGCTTCGTGTCTACTTCCCACCTTTAACCCCCTCGAGTTCATGGTATATACTATAGTTCACTGTATTCATGGCACTGCGGCCCAACGCTCGCTAAACCTTTCTAAAATCTAGGAGGTTACGCCCAGCGAATATAACGTAGCAACCTTTCTTGTGTTCTGTGCGTTGTTGAACAATAAAAAGTTCGCAGCGTGCGCGTTAACTAAAAAGACGAATTCTCCTGTCTCTCATTCCACCTTAGCAGCCATCGGCATGTACATTGAGCACTATCTTTTATTGCTCAACAACGCACCAAAGAAATCTCTCACCGGCACTACCTTGGAGGTCAAAATGTTATACTTGTTACACACTACTACAACGGCTACGAGGGACGAATGGGTGCCGCTTTGAGGAGCTTCACCCGTAAAAAGGATAGAAAGGCAGCTGCAAAGTTTGAAACCAAATCAATTCTCTGAGTAATATGGCAAGCATGAAACAGAGATTTATAACTACAGTTCGAGGGGTCAGACTAGAAGGGGATCAGGCAATGGAATATATGAAATCAATAATGACAGAAAAGTTTGAACACTAAGAAAGCACTGCATGCACGATACCAGAGGGGGGTAGACCAATTAGCGCAGTGCATGGTTCCACTGGGACAACGAGAGTGCGAAAGGGCAGAGAAAAGGGTTACTAATAGCGCATTAACAGGCCCTGATGCCATCCCAATTATGCCAATAAAAAGTAAGGACGAAACTCTAAGCAAACATTAAGAGAGGCAGCGAGCAAAGCAATTATAGAGTGGGAATCCCCCAATGGGTGGAAACTAAGCAGGATGAGCATGATCTATAAAGGAAAGGGGGACTAGGCTGATATAAACAACTGCCGTCCGATAACAGTGACATTGGTGGCGAAATGGTTCTGTGATCGAGGTCAGCGATCACGGATTCAATTCCCACATGCGGTGCAACATTCTCATGACATATGAGTGAGAAAAAATTGGTTCTATATCTGCATGCTACACCCCAAAAGTAGCCGAAAGACGATAGTCTTGCGTCTGGAGAGAGTGAACAGAACGTTTATTTGACGTTCTGCGCAAGAAAATCGGGGTATTCTGGAGGCCCTGCGTTAGAGTGACTCGAGCGTGTAGCGGAGGCGAACGAGCGCATCGAGGCACGTTAGAGACAAGCGCCATCTGGCATTTATTTTCGAAAACGAAGGCGTGCAGCCCGCGGAGAAAGATGCGCGCCAGTCTCGGAGGTGATAAAGTGTAGAACGCAAAGCGCCGCGCAGGTGCCACCTCCGTGACGTCATAGAAAAGCGTTGAAAACAAATTTTTGAGCATCGCGTTGCACTTTCAGCGCAGCGCGCTAAAACGCTACATCCCTTAGAGTTGCGTGTGCCTCTTCTAATATAAAGGCAGACATACAAAACTTCGAAGTGTTGTTATGGCGTCTCAGATATGTGCAATAATTGCTTTTTAATTGACAATCGCACAACTATGAATGCTAAACCTTGAGCAATATTGGGGGGCGCTGCGAATGGGGTTGGCCGTTCGGCGCCGTTTGAGGTATCGTTAGGGC
Source organism: Rhipicephalus annulatus (assembly GCA_013436015.1). Taxonomy (NCBI): domain Eukaryota; kingdom Metazoa; phylum Arthropoda; class Arachnida; order Ixodida; family Ixodidae; genus Rhipicephalus; species Rhipicephalus annulatus. Next base: position 30,512 of record WOVY01015568.1, on the reverse strand, counting down.
GGACAAATGAACAAATGTACAGACAGACAGACAGACAGACAGACGAAAATTTTTTCGTCGAAGGTCCTATAGAAAGACTATCGTCATTAGTAAGTAACGATGTCACCGTGTGTTTTGTTGAGGTTAACAAATTCAATGCCGTGAAAATAAAGCCAATTAAGTTCTCTCATACGGCATTCCTCATCACAAACTGAGCAGTTTTTGCGATATTAAACGCGATAATCGAATTACTAAAACTTTTTTCGCAGTTACTTCGCTGTATTTTATGCCGACAACGCGTTTACATAGTTCGCTGATTTTGACTTGATACACAAACTTGAAGAGTGCATTGTCACTTAATTGAGATGGAGCCGTAAAGGTAAGCTAACAATAACATGACATACAAGAACATACACTGTTTTCCATTAAGACGTTTGGGATCTCCGTTGAAACACGGTACCTTGAATGAGTATGCGTACTCACTGATGCAAAGCATGCGTGCAACTTGGGCAATGCTAAAACAAGCTTGGAGTTAATGCGTACAAACCGGAGATTATAATTTTTTTTCACATACTGAACGCTGAGATTAACGCACTCGCAGATCATCGCATCAAATTCGTTTCTACGTTCATGAAAGTGCCGAATTCTGGGGTTACGCCGCCAACCGGTCACTGCAACTGGCCCTAGCTGTCACTCACAGTGAGCGCCGATGCTTTCTTAAACAAGATACATTTTTATTGACACAGCCCTCACCACACACAATTGTGTCTGTTTCACCGTCTGTAAATGTGAGCTTATATCATGACCGAATTTCAACGCGCCCTATGCTCCAGAATAAACGTGGTTTTATTTCAAAAGACGATACCGGTATTCTTCGCACAGACCGCCACGTGGATCTAGTTCTCCTAGCTAAGCAGCCATCCAGCATTACAGGATATTTCTCACGCCGTTCAGCACACACTTATATGTTCTTTGACTCGATCGCATCACAACTCGCCTTGCCACAATAAAATGGCAGTAAATGTTCAAAACGGGGAAAAATAAAACTTTCGCCAAGCACCGTGCTACGCTGAGCCAGCAGCGGTGGTGTTTTGCCAACTACCTCCATTGCACGTGAGCCGGTTACGTCATACAGCGATGTAGAGGGCGCGGTGTAACAAACCCCGGCCGGGACAGGTCTATTCCGGCAAGTGGTAAAATATTTGAACAACATAACAGCGATACTGCATCCTGATTTGGTAAAACCTTGTAGTTACCCAAGCGGAAGCCACTCGTAGGGTTCAGCAGGCTTTCGGTGACGATGCAGTGAGCAATTCTCGGAGAAAGGAGTTGCACAACCACTTAAGCGATGGGCGTACATCGGGGACAGTGAACCGCGATCAGGCAGACCCTCAACAAGCCGAAGTGAGTTTATGTCATTGCGCAAGCGCGGACTAACGACGTATACTTTTGTCTTCTCACAGTTAGAGAACTTGCGAACGAGGTACACCGTGAGTAAGCGTTGGATCACTATACTTCCAAATTTTACGATTCTGTAAGGTGCGAGCGATATGATTTGTGAACAGAAAAAAAAACTTCGCAGGTCAATATTGGCCTCCTAGTAACGCATTGCCCCTTCCTCAACGTCTTATGCACCAAGCACAGCATTCCTGCGATTCGTCAGGTGCCGTACTGCCCGATATTGCATCGCGTGACTTTTTACTGCTTGCCAAGGTGAAAATTTTGAGCAAAGAAAACTAATTCGACTCAAGAGAACACATTATGCAGAATATTCCAGGTTGGCTGATGACTTTTCAAAATACGTGCTCGAAAAACAGTTTTAACAATGGCGGAAGTGATGGGAGAGGTGTGTGCACTGCAGAGGAAACTGCTATGAAGGAAATTTGGATTTTATACCCGCTAATCAAGAAATATATTTCTTCTGACCAAGAGTTCGATGCTTTTTTACTACATCTCAGGCAGGTAGGCATTATCATAGAAAAAAAAAGTCAGATCCCACGTACAGTGAGAACCAATGTTATGCGAAGCGCGAATGAGAAATATTGATATGTCGCTTTAAAATCAGCACAACGCTACGAGGTGGAGGCAATTGAAGCCTACATGATTTCCATGTCTTGATTATCATGCTTGGATGTGCCGTTTACCTTTATCTATTCACGTCCCGTGATACCAAATTTAGTATATGTGGAGCTAGCGAAACGGCCGCGAGCACGCTACGGAAGTGGTATGTTCTCGCGTTCTTACATGACACGCGTGTCAGGATTATCATGTTTGCACCAGTCATATATTTCGTCATCCATTGACTTCACGTGACACCAAATTTGTTATATGTGAAGCTAGCAAAACGGCCGCGATTGCGTCATGAAGGGCCCAATATACTCCAATGTATCGTTGACGCGTGCGCACGCTGGGCGCAGCAACGCTCTAGCAAAAGGCGAGCTCTCTTAGTCTGACGCCCGGCGCGACCAGCGTCCGGCGCGACCAGCGTCCCGACGGCAACCGGCGCGAAATGCGACATGGTGTATTTCGCGCCGATGCCATAGAAAAAGACTTTTTTTTTTATTTCTCTATGCCGATGCGTTGCCCAGACAACACTGGGTCTCCTTTTCGTGACCGAGGGATGCCGAACGCGCTGAAACGCGCATGCGTCAAATCAACGCAGCGCGGCGCGCGCCTGCGAGTACATGGCAGGACCGGCGCCTGGCGTGTCAACGCCGGCGTGACGCGACGAAATGAACGCCGGCGAGCACGCGCACCGCGTCACGTCAAAATGTATTGGTGCCTTAACTGTGGCATGTAGTCATGTTCTCCCATGACACGCATCTCATGATTACCATGCTTGCACCAGTCACATACCTTGGTCGTCCATTGGCGCTACGTAATACCAAATTTGGCACTGACGCTAGCGAAACGACCACGAGCGCATCATGAGTGTGGCATGTAGCGACGTTGTTACATGACACGCATGTTGTGATTATCATGTTTGGATGTGTCATTTACCTATGTCGTCCGTTCGCGTCACGTAACACCGAGTTTGGTACATGTGAAGCTATAGCGAAACGGCCGCCAGCGCATCATGAGCGTGGCATATAGTCATGTTGTTACATGACACGCATCTCATGATTATCAGGTTTTCACCAGTCACATGTCTTCGTCGTCCGTTCACGTACTGTAATACCAAGTTTGGTATATGTCACGCTAGCGAAACGGCCGCGAGCGTATCATGAGCGTGGCATGTAGTCATGTTGTTACACGCCACGCATGTCATGATTTCCATGTGAGGGTCGGTCGCTTGCGTTCGCCATGCAATCATGCCATACCATACCAGTTTTGCAACATTCCATGTGAACGAAACCACCGCATGGTACCGGTTACTTGAAACGGCCGTCCCCATCTGCAGCGCCCACCAATGTTGCTGCTCAAGGTTCAGCGTTCATACTTGTGAAATTGTTAATTAAAAAGTCATTATTGCGTATGTCTACAGCACCATAACAACGCGTATATATTCTGCATGTGTGTCTTTCACTAAAAAAGGCATACGTCAGGAATTGTAGGGACCGTAGCGCTCAGCACGCTACGCTGACCATGCAACGCTTCCACGAAAAGGCGAGAGTTTCCAACGCTTTGCTAAGACGAGACGGTGGTGGCACCTACCCATCGTCTTGCGTTCTGCACCTTATCACCCCTGAGACGGGCTCTCACACCCGTCTCTGAGACACGCGCTTCATTTTCCAAGAAAACTGCCACATGACGCTCCTGTTTCACGTGTGACGTGACTTGATGCGCTCGTTCGCCTCTGCTGCACACTCGAGGCACTGTAACGCAGCGCCTCCAGAATACCATTAACTGATTTTCTGGCGCAGAACATCAAATAAATGTTTTGTTCACTCTATCCACACTCAAGACTATAGCCTTTCAACGACATTTGCAGATTAACATGAAGATACGGGTCATTTTTTTTATTCGTTCGACGCGAAAATTTGTGGAGACTACAGACACAAACGTTACTTTCATGGCGTCGCATCGCGGCTGGAAGCAGTAAAATTTGTTCTTTGCGAAATGTGTGACTTGTTAATCATAATATCCAGCAGTGTTGTCATTGGCAAGTTTTTCACTTACCCGCATTTGTACGAAAAGTCCGAGATAAATTCTGTCTCTTCAAAAATTTCCAAAACGGGTGCGACTCTCGGAGAAACTTTTTAATGATTCTGAGGAGTGTACGTGTGCATTACACAAACACACACACACACACATATATATATATATATATATATATATATATATATATATATATATATATATATATATATATATATATATATATATATATATATATGTGTGTGTGTGTGTGTGTGTGTGTGTGTGTCCGAAGCTCACTCTCAATTATGATTTACGAAGACAGTTGAAAAGAAATACAAGATAATATCCATATAAAAACAAGGCATTTTGGCTTCAGTACGGGGGCCCTGCGAAGAATGCAGTTCCCAAACACTTTTTTTTCTTTTATGCTTCTATCATTGCCGGCTTTTACCTTGATGACATTCATGTTCCTTCGCAACAAGATTAGTTTCCATCAAACTCTCGGTTGACTCATCATTGCTTTAAAGTCAGCTTATCGATCTCTCCCAATTAATTATTGATCATAAATTGATTGGCTTAATAACGCAGTAGTCAGCAACATTCATTTTTTCATGTCGTTATAGAGGGCATCAGCGTATTTTAAAATTCTAGCCTGATTTAGCTAAGGCACCATGTTTTGAAACTTCTTGAATCATAGCACTGTTGACATCAGCAATACAGAGCCCGGCGTAAATAAATTTCTGTAGGAGTGAACAAGAAATAGCCTGCTCAGGCATGACGCGGGTAAATATGGTTGCTTTTGAAAGGCACTGACAGTCCACCCCGTTAGTAAAGCGGGGCCGGTCTTGAAAATAGCGGGAAAAATTGCCACCTCGGCGTCCGCTGGTTGTGCAGTCATGCAACGAAAGTTGACTAGATTTGTAACCCCAGCGCCGAGTGTAAGTCAACAGAGAAAAGTATCAAAGTCTTACTTTTGATTTTCAAAGTAGGCCTCACCCAAACGGGCAAGGCCTCCCAAAAATTGGCCTATAGGCTCATTAGAGTGTCTTCCCCCACGGCAATCTTTAGTAAAAGGCGAAAGATTGACTCGATTGAGGGAGGACCTGAGCGATGTAAAACGCACGGCCTACACTCCATGGTTTTGAAAAATAGCCAGAGAACTTGGCCACGTTGCTGCTGAAGTTTATTGTACGTTTCAGCCTTTTATTCTCAAAATATGTGCTGTCGTAAAAACTTTTCTGCACCAGTCATCATACTAACGTATGCCATTTAATTAACAGAAGTCAATTATAGGCACGTTCTCAGTTTAAGCTCTTATGCTGGCGAAAAATGTATGCAACCGTGTACACTTCCATCAAAGTTTGTAAGTGCCGGAGTAGCGGCACGTGAGCACGCATCTATATCATACTTGGCACGCTTCGTATTTCGTTTTAAATGCGAACATTGCCTTGCGAACTTCGGCGACATTGAGCGTATCTATCTATCTATCTATCTATCTATCTATCTATCTATCTATCTATCTATCTATCTATCTATCTATCTATCTATCTAGCCGCCTACGACATTTAGCTCTCCTGGCCATTTCGATAATGGTATCGATACCAAACTTGGTATGGCATAACATGACTGTAGGAAGAACATATTTGACTAGTCATAACACGAAAATAATCACATGTATGTAATGATTTACATTTCATCGTCCTGCAGCTTTTGCGGGGGTTAAGTTCACATGCCGTGTTGCAAAACTGGTATGGTATCACATGATTGCATGGTGAACGGAGGCGACAGACCCTAACATGAAAATCAAGACATTCGTGTCATGTAGCAACATGTATGCATGCCATGCTCATGACGCGTTCGCGGGCGTTTCGCTAAGTTCACTCATACTTTTACTTTTACATACCGAATTTGATATTACGGTACGTTAATAGATGAATGTTTGTGATGTGCAAACATGATAGACATGAGTGGCGTGTCATGTAGGAACATGACTACATGCTACGCTCATGATGTGCTCGCGGCCGTTTAGCTAGCTTCACATGTACCAAACTCGGTATTAAGCGCTTGAGATATCAAGTGCCCGAGAGAAGACACTGCAACAGAAGGCGACGAAAGCTCTGTTGAAATTCCTACACGACACCGACTTGAACAAGCGACTGTAACAGCAATGTCACACACCGCGAAAGACAAGACTAGACTATGACTGAGTGTGCGCGCATGTGCTGCCGAATGTGCTGTTTCTATCTTCCCTCTCTGCTCTCTTTCATCTCCCCCATCCCTCTCCCATGCGCAGGGTAGCAAACCGGCTGCGTATAGGCTGGTTAACCTCCTTGCCTTTCTTTTCCCTCTATTTTCCTTCCTTCCTTCCTTCCGGTATTAAGCGACGCGAACGGACGACATAGGTAAATGACGCATCCAAATAGGGTAATCATGACATGCGTGTCATGTAACAATATGACTTCATACCCCACTAATGATGCATTCGCGGCCGTTTCGCTAGCTTCACATACGCCAAATTTGGTATTACGTGACATCAATGGATGACGAAGGATGTATGTGACTGGTTCAAACATGATAATCACGAGATGCGCGTCATGTCAGAACATGACTACATGCCGCAGTCAAGGCACCAATACATTTCGACGTGACGCGTTGCGCGTGCTCGCCAGCGTTCATTTCGTGGCGTGACGCTGGCGTTGCAACGCCCGGCTCCAATCCTGCCATATACTCGCAGGCGCGCGCCGCGCTGCGTTGCTTTGACGCATGCGCGTTTCAGCGCGTCCGGCATCCCTCCGTCACGAAAAGAAGGAGACGCATTGTTGTCTAAGTAACGCATCGGCGCGAAATGCAGCATGTCGCATTTCGTGCCGGTTGCCGTCGGGCCGCGCCGACGGACGCTGGATGCGCCTGGCGTCAGCCAATATAGTGCTTGCATTTTGCTAACGTAACGTTGCTGTGCCCAGCGTGCGCGTGCGTCAACGCGACATTGGAGTATATTTTGCCCTTCATGATGCGCTCGTGGCCGTTCGGCTAGCTCCACTTATAACAAATTTGGTGTTACGTGACGTCAATGATTTACGAAATATATGACTAGTGCAACCGCAATAATCCTGACACACGTCTCATGTAAGAAAAATGCAACATACCACACTCATAGCGTGCTCGCGGCCGTTTTGCTAGCTTCACATATACTAAATTTGGTATCGCGTGACGTGAATAGGTGACGAAGATAAGGGACACATCCAAACATGATAATTATGACATGAAAGTCAAGTACGGCATCATTTACCTCCAACGTTGTGCCTATATTAAAGACAAATATCAACATTTCTTTTTTTTATTGATATGATATATAAGGAGATATAGGCGCACAAATATGGCGCCGGCTACTCTTCAGCCCTTGAGTGAAACTTGGACACGTATCTTGTAAAACATACAAAGCAGTGCACGAAATATAGAACACTCGGGCACAGATATGCAAAGACACTCTTATACGCACATATCACAACAAAATGATATGGAAGTGTTCAAAAATCAACGAATAAAGTCTCTGATAATGTACCTCGGTAATATTCGGTCCAACCAGCACAAAACAGCAGAACACACGTCTGGTCCTTATGAAGATGTATTCGCTCGTGTGTACATAATAGTCGACACGTCGTTCACTTCACTACACGCACATGATTGCTGTCACGTGATACTGCACATAATAAGTACACGTGTTATACAAATTAAAGTATGTTATTTCTTAGTACTTGTCAGCAATTCCGCTGTCGTGAATATTAATGCTTTGAAAGCGTGCGACTGTAAAATTACAGTTGTCCATGGGCCAAGAAGTTTTATCTTTCGTGCTTCGCATATCATCGATTCCTACTGTACGTGGGGTCTGCTAATTTTAAATGCGAAGCATTTCTTAGCGAGATTCGGCGACTTTGAGCGTATCTATCATGACGTTTACGACTTTTAGCTCTCCTGGCCGTTTCGGTAATGTTATTGATACCATACTTGGTATGGCCTAATGTCACACATGTCCCGTTTATTAGGGAGGCAATCGCCGGGCTAATTCCAAGAGCCGAAGTATCGGCCCCCCGAACCGCACCACGAAAGCGTGGACAATTTAGAAGTGGTCCTTTTTGGCGCGCCAGCGGACGCCGGCTGTGGCCCAAAGAACAAGTCAGAGCCGAGAGTTGATAAACAAACAAATTATATTCTCAATAATGGCAGATCGAAAACCAAACACAAAAAATGCACACTCCACAATAGTTACATACAATACGTCACCAATCAAACAACGTACTACACGGTACAATCAGCCACACTCAAAACAACGGACACAGACAACGATACGCACTACAATGCAGTCGCATGCATAGAACGACCAAGACACTTAAAGACTAAAGAGATAGCAAACCTATCCAGTCCAAAGTTCTTGGAACAAAAGTCTGAATGATACTCGTCCGAGAATCACTCACTCTAAGTCCAGCGTTGTTGTCGTTCCGCAGCTCTCGAAGTTTCTCTTCCAGGAAACCTCCCGTCTTCAATTGGCCACTCTTCAAACTTCAACTTCTTCGCCGGAACACGTCGGCTTCACACACGCAGCTGTTGCCACGCGTCCTCGCTCAATAGCGGTAAACACACGCTCTTGCCTGTAGCTCGAGCCGTCCCTACGGACCAAAACTTCGCCGACTACACGGCGGAATCTCTACGCGCTCTGGCGTTAACTTCCGTCACCTCCTGTTCTGTCACTACGGGCAGAACCTTCGCCGACTCCACGGCGGAATCCCTACGCGCTCTGGCGCTAACTTTCCGTCTTCTCCTGTTCTGTCACTACGGGCAGAATCTTCGCCGACTCCACGGCGGAATCCCTACGCGCTCCGGCGCTAACTTTCCGTCTTCTCCTGTTCTGTCACTACGGGCAGAACCTTCGCCGACTCCACGGCGGAATCCCTACGCGCTCTGGCGTTAACTTCCGTCACCTCCTGATTTCTCGTCTCGGCCGCTCGATTAAATACTTTCCGCGCCACCTTCCAGAACGTTCTCCTCATTTCGTCGGCACGACGCGCAGCGAAGGCTGGGGAGAGGCACGAGACGGTTCGGCTGCCCTCCCCGGAAGATGATTCACTCGGTCTGACCCCACCTCCTTCGTTCTAGAAAAGTCGAGCGCTTGCCAGGCCGCCGCTGTGGGGTGAGGAGGTTCGTCTGCGAAGCCGTGCTTCTGCGGGGAGAGCGCGCGCCCGGGAGCCTTGGATGTTTGCTTTCTTTTTTTTCTCTTTTTACCTCGCGGCGTTTCTGCCGCCCGTTGTCGCAAGGATTTGGCGGCGCGCTCTTTTTTTAGCGCTCGTTCTGTGACACTGCCCCCCACTTTAAGAATATTATCTCATAATATTCAAAACCACACAAACGAGCGCGAAAAGTCACCACACACTCTCACAGACTGTAACACCATCAGTCGCTCATGACACTTCACATTCACAATAGATCACTTAATACAATCGTACATTGTAGTTCAATTCCACAACACATGAAATGTAGCCACAGGTACCTGCCTACAACACTTCATTACACATTCCAAACAATACAAACGTACAAAGTTCTGTCTATACAACAATTATACAACACTATACATCACATCATCGCACAGAACACTGACTCGGTCGACATACACTTGAGACACAGGATAACAAGAACATTAACACAACATATGTCACTCAGCCCTGCCAAACACAATCTGATTCCACCTCAGCACCTATCCTGTGTGTCTCGAGCTGCGCTTGCGTCCCTTTTTGCGGTGCTCGCTCGATCTCTTCTTGTGCTTCCGCGTTCTTTTTCGGCGAGCCCTTTCCAACGACGATATCTGAGGCGTCGTCTCAGCCATCGTTGTCACTTCCGACACCGTTAACGCGTCATTACATTCGACGGGTCCTGTCTGTTTATTTACCCGCTTGATAATGCCTCTACAATTTGCCCGGCTGGCCAACTCCGTCTCCTTTACACTGTCGGTCGGTTGAGGTCGTGCCGACGTAAGTCCGGTTGCTCGGCCCGTGAACTTATTCGACACGATCGTCGTCTCCTTCACGGTCTCTTGCGCCGCAGCTTCCCCTTGGGCTCTAGTGAGATCCGTCACGGGATGCTCCTCCACTGTATCTCGCGGCCGCTGTGTCGGCGAGGGCTCTATCTTCGGGTCTTCTCCCAAACATTCTGGATCACTTGGCCCTCGCGCCCCGTCGATGTTTCCGATGACAAGGTCATACAGGGGGGTCGTCATGCATAAAGCAGTAACCTTCCCGCTGAAGTACGGGGTTTCAACCTCAATTTCTGCTTCGGGAAGCATCCGAACTGTACGATCAATTAGGCAAACCGGTTTCGTTCTGCCTGTCAACTCACTTTCCCGTACCAAATTTCTCCGAACGATAACAGTGGAGCTGCCGGTATCTCTTAACACCGTAACTTTTTTGCCCGCAACTTTTCCAGGCCGTGCTGGCATTCCTTTCGTAACACCGGTTGGCTGTTTTGACATTACAGCACCGACAATAGGAATTTTCTCCCCGTTTTTCAACTCTACGAATCCATCAGTGACGGCATTATTATCAGATTTCGGTGCCGCTTGAACACAGGATACCTGGTGAGTTTGACTCACTCCGTTCCGACAAGCATCTGCTTTGTGCCCAGTCTGACCACACTTAAAACATTTCACTACCGTAGGGCTCGTAAAGATCGTTCGACAGTTTTTCGCGCGATGACCCACTCGGTTGCACAAAAAACACCGCGGAATGCTCTCTGGTGCACGCTTCTTTTCTTCAGGAGCCAATTTCTTCGAATCATCGGGACAATCCTTCTTGACCTTGGCCAAATCAGTTCCTCCTTGCGCTTCTAAGAATTGATCAGCCAATTCAAGCATTCCTTCAAATGACTCCGCCTTCCTCTCTTTCAAATACAGCGACAGGCTTGGGTGGCAACTAGTAAGAAATTGTTCTTTAATTAGCAGCTCTCTAAGCTCATCGTACTCCTGTGCTGTCCCTGAAAGTTCAATCCATCTGTCGAAATAGTGGCAAAGTCGGGCAGCATACTGCGTAGCCGTCTCACCATCGGCTGGTTTTCCTGTCCGAAATCTGTCCCGGAACCCTTCTACAGTAAATCTAAATCGCTTCAGCAAAGCAGCTTTCACCTTTGCGTAGTTGGCTGCATCGGTCGGCGTCAGCCTTCCGTACACACTGAGCGCTTCACCACTCAAGCAAGTACTCAAAGCAGTTGCCCATTGCTGTTCCGGCCAATTCTGGCTCCTCGCAATCGTCTCAAATCTGTGGAGGTACGCGTCTAGGTCGTCCTTCCTTTCATCAAACGCTACGAGCAGCTTGCTTGGGTTCAAGCGGAAGCCGTGATCTTCCCGTTCGCTGCTTTCAACTCTAGCTTGGACGGGAGTTTCACTTCGCTGTTGCAAACGGAGCCGCTCGAGTTCCATCTCGTACTGCCGCTGTCGTTCCCTTTCAGCCATCTCCGCTTCTCTTTCTTCCTTCAGCTGCCGCTCCCTCGCTTCTCTTTCTTCTCTCGCCCTTTCGGCTGCCAACTTCTCTCGTTCCAACTCAGCTTCTTTTTCTGCTTAGGCTCTTTCGACCGCCAACCTCTCTCGTTCCAACTCAGCTGTTTTTTCTTCCTTGGCTCTCTCAGCTGCCAACCTTTCTCTCTCCGCCGCCTCTTTCTCCTTCTGGCTTACCCATTTCCGTAGTTCGGCGCCGAAAGACCCATCTTCTCACCAAGCGCAACTAACTTTTCGAGATCCATTGTGTCTCGCAACTCACAGATAAAACCTTGCCGCGTGCAAAAAGTATCTGCCTAAATCAGTCTATCGGAACACTCACCTACACTCGTTAACGAGAACACTGAACAACACACAAAATCCTTCCGATAGCACTATCAACAACTCGAGGCTCTTTCTCACTACTTTGGACACACTGTGCACCAAAAGGTCCTGTCGCGGACGCCAGATTAATTGTCACACATGTCCCGTTTATTAGGGAGGCAATCGCCGGGCTAATTCCAAGAGCCGAAGCATCGGCCCCCCGAACCGCACCACGAAAGCGTGGACAATTTAGAAGTGGTCCTTTTTGGCGCGCCAGCGGACGCCGGCTGTGGCCCAAAGAACAAGTCAGAGCCGAGAGTTGATAAACAAACAAATTATATTCTCAATAATGGCAGATCGAAAACCAAACACAAAAAATGCACACTCCACAATAGTTACATACAATACGTCACCAATCAAACAACGTACTACACGGTACAATCAGCCACACTCAAAACAACGGACACAGACAACGATACGCACTACAATGCAGTCGCATGCATAGAACGACCAAGACACTTAAAGACTAAAGAGATAGCAAACCTATCCAGTCCAAAGTTCTTGGAACAAAAGTCTGAATGATACTCGTCCGAGAATCACTCACTCTAAGTCCAGCGTTGTTGTCGTTCCGCAGCTCTCGAAGTTTCTCTTCCAGGAAACCTCCCGTCTTCAATTGGCCACTCTTCAAACTTCAACTTCTTCGCCGGAACACGTCGGCTTCACACACGCAGCTGTTGCCACGCGTCCTCGCTCAATAGCGGTAAACACACGCTCTTGCCTGTAGCTCGAGCCGTCCCTACGGACCAAAACTTCGCCGACTACACGGCGGAATCTCTACGCGCTCTGGCGTTAACTTCCGTCACCTCCTGTTCTGTCACTACGGGCAGAACCTTCGCCGACTCCACGGCGGAATCCCTACGCGCTCCGGCGCTAACTTTCCGTCTTCTCCTGTTCTGTCACTACGGGCAGAACCTTCGCCGACTCCACGGCGGAATCCCTACGCGCTCCGGCGCTAACTTTCCGTCTTCTCCTGTTCTGTCACTACGGGCAGAACCTTCGCCGACTCCACGGCGGAATCCCTACGCGCTCTGGCGTTAACTTCCGTCACCTCCTGATTTCTCGTCTCGGCAGCTCGATTAAATACTTTCCGCGCCACCCTTCAGAACGTTCTCCTCATTTCGTCGGCACGACGCGCAGCGAAGGCTGGGGAGAGGCACGAGACGGTTCGGCTGCCCTCCCCGGAAGATGATTCACTCGGTCTGACCCCGCCTCCTTCGTTCTAGAAAAGTCGAGCGCTTGCCCGGCCGCCGCTGTGGGGTGAGGAGGTTCGTCTGCGAAGCCGTGCTTCTGCGGGGAGAGCGCGCGCCCGGGAGCCTTGGATGTTTGCTTTCTTTTTTTTTCTCTATTTACCTCGCGGCGTTTCTGCCGCCCGTTGTCGCAAGGATTTGGCGGCGCGCTCTTTTTTTAGCGCTCGTTCTGTGACACCTAACATGACTGTATTGAGAACATATTGACTAGTCATAACATAAAAAGCATGACTTGTATGTCATGAATGTTATGATTTACTTTTCATGGTCCTGAAGCTCTTGTGGTGGTTTCGTTCACGTGGCATTGTCAAAACTGGTATGATATGGCATGATTGTATGGCGAACACAAGCGACAGACCCCGAAACCAAAATCATAACAAGCGTGTCATGTAACAATTTGGCTACATGCCACGCTCATGATGTGCTCATGGCCGCTTCGCTAGCGTAACATATACCAAATTTGGTATACAATACGTGAATGGGCGACGAAGGCATGTGACTGGCGCAAACATGATAAACATGAGATGCCGTGTCATCTAACAGCATCAATATATGCTACACTCATGATGCGCTCGTGGCCGTTTCGCTAGCTTCACGTGTACTAAACTCAGTATCACGCGATGCGAACGGACGACATAGGTAAATGACACTTCCAAGCTTGATAATCAGGACATGCGTGTCATGTAACAACATGACTACATGCCACACTAATGATGCATTCGCGGCCGTTTCGCGAGCTTCACATATGCCAAATTTAGTATTACGTGACATCAATGGATGACGAAGGATGTATGTGGCTGGTGCAAATATAATAATCATGAGATGGGTGTCATGTCAGAACATGACTACATGCCACAGTCAAGGCACCAATACATTTCGACGTGACACGTTGCGCGTACTCGCCGGCGTTCATTTCGTTGCGTCACGCCGACGTTGCTACGCCAGGCGCCGGTCCTGCCATATACTCGCAGGCGCGCGCTCAGAAACCTACGCTACCAAACGGCTGGTGACCTTCCCTGCGGAGTTCGAAGCAGTGGCGCCTTCGGGATCGTGTTGGCGTCGCCGTCTTTCGTAAACAGTGGTTGCAGCGGTGGGAATTCGTCGCGCCCTTCGTAACGTCTCTCGGAGGCCGTCTTTCGCAACAACATATACCAAATTTCTTGTTACGTGACGTCACCTTCTTGTTACGTGACGTCGCCTCCCACGTTTCGGTTAGGTCTTCGTTCGTCCATGCTGCCTTGTTATCAGTCGTATGTTGTTGCAAATTACGTCTGGCAATATACTGGCATGCAAGAAGCAAGTGCGCCAGGGTGTCCGGTACGTTGCATACTATATCTCGTTGGGTAGAGACTGTGCATTAGGGCCCCATGTGTGTATGTGCTGCTTTGCAGGCGTCTCAGTATTACGCTTTCCTCTTTTGTCAGCTTCGGGTGTGGTACCGGGCTGCAGAAATTAGTGGTATTCTTCCTCTTCTAACCACTACCACCACCACCAGCAGCGATACGGTGGTGATTTCTTCTCAATTTAGAGTAGTAGATTACTAAAGGTGCAAAGTAAAGGTATTTATTGCTGCTGGAAGTTAACTAAGCTGCAGAAAGTATAGATCCACTCTGAAAATGAAGGTGCAGGACAGCGAGACATAAGTTGTCTTGACCATGCACGTCCTCGACGAAATCTATGCTAAGAAAATATTCGTGCGTATCGGTCCGACTTGATTAGAACTTGGCATAATTACGCAATTTTAAACATGTGTGTCGAAGTATTACAAATGAAATTAGTGCGTTTTCAGTTTACTCGCACTATTGTGATTTACGTTGCAAGTTACGTCTGCCTTTGCATATAATGTAGCTCATGAGACAGAATTCTGCTTAGGAATACAGGAGACTTTCGATGAATCTGTATTTCATACATAATCACTTATAATAGTGAGAGAAAAAAAAAGTAACGCTGCAAACCACATAATGGTTTCTGGAATTCTGAGAAGTCAGTAAGCTCAAATCTCATGTACATATTTCTTCTCAACAGTCGTCAGGAATTACGTAGTCGCATACCCTGATTCACACGAACAGCTGACTCGATCTACCATCACGTCACAAATGGTAATGTTCACTTCGCGTAAGAGCACTACTGATGGCAACTGTTCGCAAAACAAACGCCAGAAGGTCAAAATGAACCGTTGAAATGGCGCACACCGCTTCGTGGTCCACGTGATAATGAAACACCCTTTGCCCAGTGAAGCAACGATTGGTCTCTTACGTCATGCTCAAATACAGATTGATGCTGCTCTGGGGTAATCGACCCTGGAAAAAATTTATTCATCAGGTGGCTGTCTAAACTGGTACTTACAAGTGTGACAGCACAGCTGCTTGGATGTTGCGCATAGACACTATCTGAAATGAGTAGCAGTTTCTGCAACTAACCTCAACTTGTTTTTCCAGTGAAATGGAGCGCCGAAATCATTCCCCCAAACATGGAGCTAAATGACACGATGAAATATGAACAACTACACACAAGAAAATTTAACGCAACAGCTGTGGCGGTATTCTCAGGCGAGTGCATTTGGGATATTTCGCGACACTCAATACTACCTTAAGCATGCGCCCACAGAAAAAAAAAACTCTTCAAGCAACATTACCATCTTTTTAAAGGAATCACCCGTGAACAACGCAACCTAAATGCAAGTACGCTGTCGTATACGTTACAGAAGAGTGACATGATTGCTACGCATGCTGCAGAGTGATTGTGGTCACCTCACATTTTTAACCTGCTGCCCATGCATTGTCTTGCTGTTCACCCCCGTCGGAGTGCGGCTACCGTAGCCGAAAATTGAACCCATCTTCGAAGTAAGCAGTGCGACACCATATTAAACCTTATCAATGCGTGTAAGCTGGAGCGCAGGCACCATTGGCGATTCTACCGAATTTTTTTTGTTTTCTATTGTTTTACCAGAAACATCATCGATGCTGCATCCGTCATTTACATTAAGCGTGAGATAAGCAAAAAGTGAACGCCGGCAGCGCAACGGCGTTCGAAGCGAGCGCGTGGTATGTATACGCGTGCCAGCAAGATTGGAGGAGTCCGTGGCATTACGTCATGCAAGCGCCTGACCAGGTGGACTACGCATGGGGATATTTTACTAGAACAGAAGACAGCAGAAAGGGGTGGTGGTATATGGGCATTTATTCATAAAAGTACAGACTGGCAAAGGGTCAAGCAGCAGTGCAGGGAACATTTATGGCTAAAAGGAAAAGTGGCAGGACTGAAGGCGCTCCTGGGTTTTGTATACTTGTGGACAGGGGCAAAAGCCAGTGAGCAAAACCAAGAAATGGTGCAGTGCATAGCAAATGACAATGACGAACTAGGAGAAGAGTGCGAGGTAATTACATTAGGAGATATGAATGCGAACATAGCAGATCTGGATGGATATACTGACCAAACAAGCAGAATGCTATAATTGATAAGTTAAAGGCATGATTTAGTCATTTGCAACAGTATCAAGAAATGTGAACGGCAGATAAGATGGGAGGTGGGAGGGCTGCAGTCGGCGATTGATTACACAATGATATCACATGGGATGTATGATCGGCTAGGGGTGATGAACATAGGTGAATATGGGTCCAGAATCTTGGGTAGTGATCACAAACGTACTAGCTGAGTTTCGGAAAAGAAATGATATTCGAAAGGTTGCATTATGAGCCAGCACACGGTAATATTTATTCACAAAAGCAAATCAATATAGCAACCAAAGAGATTTAGAAAATAATCACCGAGGATACTAAAACAGAGTGCACGTATACAAATTTAACTCGATTGTTCGAATTATAGCTTGCTATGGTACGAGTCCAATCAACCGGGAAAAGCAGACACAAACCCATGGGCTGGTGGGATGAGAAAGTCAAGGGAGCCATAGTTAGACGTCTGGAAGCCTACAGGGAACACAGGTATGCTAAAAAATGACAGCATATCCACGGGGTGAATGATGGAGACTGGGGCGAAGCATCCGTCCATCCATGCGTGCGTCTGTTCATGCGTCCGCACGTTCATGTGTGCGTCCGTTCCTGCTTTCGTCCATGCATCCGCTCCTGCGTCCATCCATGCGTCCATCCGTCCGTGCAGCCATCCGTGCGTCCATCCATGCATCTGCCCGTGTGTCCGTTCTTCCACCTATTAAACACTCCAAGTACCACCATCTCGCATCTTTTCATCATATATTCCTCATATAGAAGCACCGCCATCCAGGGGACATTCCAAGGACTGAACGAGAGGAGGCACACGTACACTTTCTTACGGCTTGCGCTTCGTGTCTACTTCCCGCCTTTAACCACCTCGAGTTCACGGTATATACTATAGTTCACTGTATTCATGGCACTGCGGCCTAATGCTCACTAAACCTTTCTAAAATCAAGGAGGTTACACCCAGCGAGTATAACATAGCAACCCTTTCTTGTGTTCTGTGCGTTGTTGAACAATAAAACTCCCAAGCATTTCTCCGAGGGTGAACATGGTTAAGTGCGAATACACGGGGTGATGCTATGAGGGGTATTTATTAATTTGCACTATTATATTTATTAATCACACTATGGTGCCTTTATGGTGTAATGGTTCCAGGGAATCGCAATTGGATCACACGGGGGAGTTTACGTTAACTCACTGGCGAATGCCAACGGATTTTAACTTTACTCCCCCTCACGACAACGTGGAACTTACTCAAACACTTCCTCAATGAAACCAACACCCGCACAAATCAGCGTCATTCGATCGTGAAGATACTTCATCAGGCTAAACGAACAGTGTCACCGGAAGATGTTGTCAAGAACCTCGTGGAAAAATATCTCCGGCTCCCCGCGGGCCCTGTGAACCCTCACCCTGATTACTCTGGCAGCGACAACACTAACTTAGACGCCGACTTCTCTATTGAAGATGTGCCCCGAGCTCTCCATGAGCTCAATGGCCGCTCAGCCCCTGGCCCCGATGGCATCACCAACAAGCTCCTACGCAACCTGGACGATTCTTCCGTCACTTACCTCACTGACACAATCAACGAGATATGGAAAAAGGGTAAGATACCCGATGCTTGGAAACTAGCTCACACGGTTCTCATACCCAAACCGGGAAAGGCGCCGAGCCTAGAAAACCTACGCCTCATATCTCTCACGTCGTGCGTGGGCAAAGTGGCTGAGCACGTCGTCCTCAACAGGGTTGGTCGATACCTCGAAGATAACGACTACATCCCGCACCACATGATTGGCTTCCGACCAGGGTTGTCCACTCAAGACGCCATGTTACTCCTAAAGCATCAAATTCTAGATGGCGGAAACACTCGGGACACTCGTGCAATACTCAGCCTCGATTTAGAAAAGGCCTTCGATACAATAACGCACTCGTCAATCTTGAAAGCGATCGCAGCCCTCGGCCTAGGTCATCGATTTTACTATTTTATCCGCTTTTTTCTCACTCGACGCAGAGCTGTCCTCCGCGTAGGAGACCTAGTGTCGGAAGAAGTGGAGCTCGGACAGCGGGGCACTTCTCAGGGATCCGTCTTCTCACCCACGCTCTTCAACCTCGTGATGATCGGGCTTTCCGAACGACTTTCAAAAATAGACGGGCTAAATCACACTATCTATGCGGATGATGTAACCGTATGGTGCTGCACTGGGTCGGATGGCTTCATTGAGTCCGCCCTGCAAGAGGCTATCGACACCACCGAGTCTTACCTCGACCACACCGGTCTCAGGTGCTCACCTGCGAAGTCGGAGCTGTTGATATATGTGCCCAAAAGCCGGGGTGCCAAGCCCAAAGGGTGGAAACCTCCGGCGGAACGCAATATCACCCTTCACACCAGAGATGGTCGTACTATACCCAGGGTAGACACCATCAAGGTTCTCGGCATGATCATCGAGTCCCGCGGAACCAACACCCAAACAGTAAACAAGCTCAGGACTAAGACTGAGAATGCCATACGACTCGTACGTAGAGTAGCCAACAGGCACCATGGCCTCAAAGAAGACAACCTGCTGCGTCTCGTACACGCGTTTGTTTTGTGCCATTTTACCTACGTTGCCGCTATACACAAGTGGCTACGTGCTGAGCGCGATCAACTCAATGCGCTTATTCGCAAGGTGGTCAAACGAGCCCTTGGCCTTCCTATCACCACTCCAACGTACAAACTCTTCGAGCTTCGCGTACATAACACGCTAGAAGAGATCGCCGAAGCAGCTGGAACGTGTGCAATTGACCCGACTCACTACCACCAAAGCCGCCATATTCTGCGCGAGCTCGGCTTCTTCTCCCCAGAGTTGACTCTTATTCCCCGTGAATTCCGCGACCTTATCACGATCACTCCCATACCACGAAATGTACACCCCGAATACAACAGAGGCAGGCGCCTTGCGCGGGCGACCGCCATTCTCAAACGCATAGACATGGAAGCGGACAAGGTCTCGTTCGTGGACGCCGCGGCCTATCGCAACAACCAAGCCTTCGCCGCGGTCGCGGTATCATCCACGCAGCAGACTCTTAACTCAGCCACAATCCTCACCCGAAACCTCGAAGTAGCGGAGCAAGTAGCTATAGCTATAGCTATGCTCGACAGCAAACGGGAATTCATCTACAGCGACTCCAGGCCGGCCATCAAAACCTTCGAACGCGGAGTCATCTCCGACCAGGCGTTACGTATCCTGCGCAATGCGGACCCGAGTGCCCTGAAGCACCACACTGTCATCTGGTTCCCCGCCCATCTCGGCCAGGTGCCGGGTGCCCTATCCAACCTCAACGAGATCGCCCATGATGCAGCGCGCGCACTTACCGACCGCACTGTCACAGGGTAACCTCATCTTGCTGGGTTGGATACCAATCGGGATGCACCAATTACGTACAATGAAATTACAAAGCACTTTTACTTGGAACGCAGCATTTTTCCACCCCCACATCCGAAGCTTAACCGACCGCAGGCAATAACCCTACGCCTATTACAGACACACACGTACCCAAACCTTGCCACGCTTCACGTTTATTATCCCGATGCATACCCCAGCGACACATGCCCATCATGTGGACACACAGCGACACTCGAACAGATGCTCTGGGAGTGTAGAACAACTCCTCCCGACTCTACCTCAAGCAAGTGGGAGAGGTCCCTCAGGAGCTCACTTCTCGCCGACCAGCAATGGGCCGTCCAGCAGGCCCACGAAGCGGCCGCCAGGTACTCTCTGTCGGTCCCTACGTGGGAGACGCCCGCTACGCGCTAAGCGCGTCCTGCAGGACCGAAATAAAGTTGTTTCATTCCATTCATTCCATTCCCCCTCACGACCCGCTCTCGACGGGAGACAGAGAGAGAAGGCGGGCGCGCGAGAGAGAGGGGTGCGCGCGCAGCTGCAGTGAGCGAGGAGAGCGGAATAGCGAGCGAAGGGGGAGGGTGTATAAGGCGCGTTACTGACACCCACGGAGGAAGGAAAGGTCCGTGCTGACACCAATATCAGCGTCGCGTCCGTGGCTTATTCGGTAGAGCGTCGCGATGCGGCCCGCCAAGTCCTCTTTCTTTTAAAGATAGAGAGAAGACTGCGGACGCCGCCGACAGCGGTGGATGGTTTGGGGTCACTTATAAAGTGTATTCACACTTAAAAAATTCACAGCGTGCGCGTTAACTACAAAGATGAATTCTCCTGTCTCTCATTCCCCCTTAGCAGCCATTGGCATGCACATTGAGCACTATCTTTTATTGTTCAACAACGCACAGAAGAAATCTCTCACCGGCACTACCTTGGAGGTCAAAATGTTATACTTGTTACACACTACTACAACGGCTACGAGGGGCAAACGGGTGCCTCTATAAGGAGCTTCGCCATCAGCGTTCGTGTTTTATTATGTGTGTGCGGCTCTCGACGACGTGTGCGTCCAGTGTTTCGGCGGCGTCTCTTCGGCGTCTCTTCGGCGTCTCACCCGCATTCAGGTTCCCCGCGGCTTCGGCCGAGAAGTCACCGACCCCTGGGGCCCCTGGGAAGATGGCGTCGAGGCCAGTATGCACCCCGCCAAAAGAACATTGTTTCACGTTTACTGTTCCTGAAGGCGCGGTCTCCGTCGATGAGATCATCGAGTGTCTCGAAGAGACGACCGGTAGCGAAGGGGTGTTGTTCCTGCAACACCTCGGCGCTTTGAAGTTCTTGGTAGCAACGAGAACAGAGGAACAAGCCACCAAGCTCATGGTGAATGAAGGTTTTGTCCTTCAGAAGAAAAAAAGTTCAAGTAGAAGTCGTCGGCCCACCAAGTGTGTTCGTGAGTGTGTACAGGTTGCCGCCGTACGTACCCGATGACGTGGTCGTCTCTGCTTTGCAGCCTTTCGGCAAAATACCTAGTATAACATATGTTACTCTGCAACGACGTCAGTCTACATTTACCGGTACACGAGTGGTGAAGATGGCAATGGCAAAGCCCGCACCGAACTTCATTTCAATCCACGGACACCGCGTAATGTTGGAGCACCGTGGCATGCGTCGCATCTGTGCGCGTTGCCACAACAAAGGCGACATGGCCGTGGCCTGTGCAACACCTTTTTGTCATAGGTGCAGCGCACACGGACACGCTGTGGAAGAGTGCAGTGAAGCCTGCAGAAGGTGTGGAGGTGATCACCCGACCAAAGAATGTTTCAAGCGCAGATCATACGCAGACGCAGCTCATAAGACGCCGTCACCGAGTGTCCAAGACTTCCCAACAATTAAAGAATCCTCTTCAAGCTCCTCAAGTGTGGCCACACAATCTAGAACCTATGAAGTACTGCGTCCTCAAAAGAAAACGACACGAGTCAAGACACCAGACCACTGGGAAGAAGAGAGCCTGTCCGATGATTTCGTAGACGTGCAGTCGGAAGATGCTACTCGCGTCAAGCCGGCCAGTACGCCAGGCGGGGCAACTTCAGATGAACAGCCCGCTCAGACGCAACATGAACACCCAAATGGGAGTTCCACGGAAACGCCCAGTAATTTTTCTTCACTAGTAGGCAGCATCAAAACTCGACATAACTGCAGCGCATCAATGGCGTCCGAGAAGCACCAAACGCCAGACGACCAGGTACCCATTACAAGAGGCGTCGCAGAAAGCACTGCTTTGATTTCCTCTGCCACGACAGCGACAGACGCCAGTGACAGCACACCAAACGCTAACCTTGGAATGTCGACAACCTTGAAGAACATGAACGCTACGCCTTCGACATCGATGAAGCAGCTAAGAAGCCGACCACCAACGCGGAGCAAACCGGCGGACGTCGAGGTTTCTACCAAACCCGCACGATCTGCACAAGCATTGAGTCCTTTGAGTTCACAACGCCGATCCAAGCCAGGCAGGGGGAGAAGTGGCAGTGACTCCACTAAACAGGGAACATTTAAGAAATTCCGCGTGAGATCACCACCGCGGCAAACGTCACCAACTGTGAGCGACGACGATATGTACTTTTAGCATTTGGCTCTCCTCTCTCTTACCTTTTCTTTCCTTTAAGCAACTTCCCCACCTTTATTTCAACTATGGCATCACTTTCTTTTATGTCGTTCAATGTTCGCTGTTTTCGAAATCCGGTGAAGAAGCAGGCAGTACTTGACCTCGTGCGGGCGCATCGCGTAGACATGCTGTTTTTGCAGGAGACAAGCTTTCGTACTAAGCTTGACGTTGCAGAGTTTCAGGAAAGATTTGATGTAGAGGTCTTCTTCTCACTCACAGATGTGCGTGAACGTGGCACAGTAGTTGTTTTCATGAACGCAACGCTGAGGAGGGGTGCTCACTGTCTAGTTGACACCGAAGGCCGCATCATAACAGTAGATGTGGTACTTAGTTGCAAACGAGTCAGATTTATCAACGTATATGCGCTCGTAACGAGGTCAGAAACGAACTGGTTCTATAAAAGTGTCAGAAGTTTTTTGATCGAGCCGATATCATATGCGCTTGTCGGAGATTTCAACTGCGTGCTCGATACTATACGAGACGTCAGGGGTCCCGGCCAAGGCGCCAACAATTATTACGGCAGAGAACTACAGCAATTAGTTCAAGATCTCAAGCTGTCAGATGGGTGGTTAACTCTACATGGAGTCGGGTTCATCGCAACCCGCGCTTGTAGCATTCAACAAAGCCGAATTAATAGAGTTTATGTGCCCGAAGACTTTTTAGCGAACCTACAAGCATGTGATGTGGTCCAACTTGCGCCAAGCCAGCAAAAACTCAGCGATCATGCTCCGTTACTCTTCACGTTTAACGTGAGCACAACAACGAGAATTCACAAACCCTGTAGGATGGACCCAACTATTCTTCATGACGACGAAAGCATTTCCGTACTTCAAACTGAGCTGGCGACCTCACTAGCAGAAGCGGGTTGCATAACTCCAACTACATGGGACCACTTAAAGTCTCGTTGGCGCCTCATAGCTCAACAGGCAGGAAAAGCGCGCCACGTTCGCCTCACGGCCAAGATGAATGAGATTCTCCGACGCATTCAAATTATTGAAAGAGGGTCAACTACGTTCGCTATGCTCGAATACCTTGAAGCACAAAAAATGAAGTATCAAAATCTTCTAAAGCAGAGGTCCCAGGCTACAAGGCTCGCAAGAGAAATGCACCATAGAGAAATAAAAAAAGGTGAAGAGTGGACAATCCCATAGACCCCAGCGGCCCAATCGACTCTAGCACACCTAGTGGTTGATGAGAGCAAGTGGCATGCGCTTCCGGTTTCGGTTTCACTGGCGCAAATTTTGAATTACTTTACATAACCCACGTTTGGCTATGACGAAAGTTCATGATTTCAGACCACTATTCATCGCCCAAATGGATAGTTTTTGTAGGTCGTTTTGATTTAGCGATTCCCTGTATTGTTCAGTGGTTCGTGCGAATCGGTCATGACGTAATTTTTATTTCGATTAAGTTATAATAAAAAAAGATGCAGGTAATGATAATTCACTACGGTTTTATTCATCGCGCTTGTGTTTTTCTTTTGGAACAAGTGATCAATGTATATATCAGTCAAAGAAACAGAGCATCCGCAATGTTTTATTCAAAGGCAAGGTAGAGTATGAGAATATAAAAAGCACAATATGACAAAGGTAGACAACAAATGCATCTCGCCTTACAAATAAATTGTAACAAATATTGTAACAAATACATAGAGAACACAGACAACGCACACATCGCTAGAGTTGGCAGAAGCCAAGAAGCTGGTGAAGTATGACACACCGGGCCAGTGAGTAAGTAAGGATCTATGGAAAAAACACAGCGCACAATGCTGATGAAGAAGGAAGAAGTGACATATACACAGCAATGAAGTCGCGAATCACGCCTGGGCTTAACCGAAATAATGCATAGAAAAAAAGAGCGCACAGAAACCACACGACACAATATAGCAGAAAGGCAAAGGTGCAGTGTGCTGGCTGTGCTTAAGAACAGCTAGTCCAAAATGAAAAAAAGCAGACTTGATGCCTGCTTGTCCTCAGAAAAGTAGGGCTTTGCAGCTTGCTCACTACGTGAAAGACAAACTTTATGCTACAACACTGGCAGGTCTTGTGGCTTTTGTTATGCGTCGCCTTCATCAAAAACTTAAGATCCCAAGCGATTTGCGTCTGGGTGTTGCTGTGACGCTTGCGAGCTAAAATAGATTGTAGTCATCACTTTATCCAGAATTGTGGACTAATTGGTGCTACGAGAGCGGTATTACAGGGCTAATAAATAGCAGAAGGAAACTACTTTGGCTCATTATTTTTCACAAAGGCTCTACATCGTACGTTATCACTCACAAGCTATATAAAAATAAAATGGCAGCGTCCGCAGCCCCATCAAACGCTACAAGTTTGGGTATTCTTTTGAAAATTTTGATGGGCAAGATGAGGAGGTTGATGAGAAGCTAAAATACGAAAAGCGTGATAACATGAACCGTGCCCACTTCATACTGTGTTCCTTACCCGCTCGAAGACATTTCAACAAGCGGTTTTGTTATCGACATATTACTTGAGCTGGAGAGATAAAGCATACACAGTGACCAAGCGACCCACAGTAAAGTGTACAGTTCGCCCGCATTTGCTACAAAAATACAGACAGGATACCCAACATTCTTTTTAAGGTTATGCAAATCACTTCGAGCGAATACACAGTGTCCCTACTCCTCATAGCGGGTAACCAAAACAATGTATGCAACGAAGGAGTGGTTGGTCCAGTTGAACTGAATATAAGCATATAAGACCATAATGAAGTCTGCTGTAACGAAGTAATAACATAACAAAGCTATTGCAGGATTCGGCTCAACTTGAATACTTTAGTGTAAACCCGCCGCTAATTGCTAACCTTGAAACTTGTCAAGCTGTATGCCCGAGATTGAAGACTGGAACCTAACCCTGAAGACTGGAACCTAACCCTGTCTAAGTTTCGGTTCACAAAACGCACATGCCAACATAAACGATCCCCGCAAAACATTTTCAGAAACTTAGCGCTACACCCAGCAGAGCAGAAATGAGAATCGCCAACACTTGACAGATGGTGATACAAAACATCGCACACTTTCAGGTGATGTGCAGTGGCCTCAATTATGGCAAGAAAGTGAGATTCAAGTTGTTGTACGTATGCAAAAGCTGCTTCTGATGGCACAGTGAGATTCCCAAAAAATTTGCTGGGGACGTGGTATGCTTTGAGCATTGTGAAATACTGGTGGGTAGGCTATGGCTGTGCACACTCCTCATTATTCACAAGAGACGCACTGGTGAGGGAGAAGGGCGAGAGCTGCTCCTGGAGGAGGTCACATTCATCATCCTCGACATTTCCGTATTCTGACAGCTTGAAGAGCTTTCTTATGCAGATGTGCTTCAGGCCACAAATAAATTGTGCTACATCGGGGTTGGTGTTGCAACCCTGTTTTTGCCTAATGTGGCCAAATATGTTCTCCAGAGGATCCTGTTGAAGCCTGCGTGTTAACAGGTATTCAAAATTGTAATTTTTGGAGAGGTCGTCCCATAGTTGACAAATTGCCTGAATTGTAATTTGCCAACCTACGATGGTTTGTGGTTGACGTCTGCCAACAAACTGCCATGATGCAATCCAGGGAAGCTGGCTCGGAGGAAGTCAATCAGCTCTGAATCATTTTTCATGATTGCATGCCGCAGCTTTTGCGAAGTTCTTTTTTTACTCGAGCTGTTCAAGGCATTAAAAATCCTGTCCAAAATTGATCACAAAATTGAGCTGTAGTGATGGCCGAGGCAGGCAGCACCTTCGCATACACCATTGCCGTGTTAGCAATCGAAACTGATGCACTGAGGACCTGAGTTGCTCTGCTGACCTTCATATTAGAAAAAGGTTTCTGATGAACGTGCCGTTCAGTCAACTTTGGAGCCAATCGCAACCGCAACTCATGTGAGGATTGGTAAAGGCTTACAATGTGCGACCAGTTAACGATGTCATCCCCAATGTATAACTTGTGTGCTTGGACATTATTGCGCGTTGTTTCAATTAAATGCGGAACATCAAAAATGTAATAGAACCGCTCACCATTAACTTCAAAAAAAGGCTTTGCTACAGTCACTCTTAGTTGGTTAGCGAGACTTACATTTGAACTGGACTGGTCACAAATGACTGCTTTCACTGCAATATTAATGCTCCTAAGCTCCGAAATGAGTGACACCAGCAAGTTATGCATAACAGATGATGGTGTTGATGTGTGCCCTAGAGTAAAAGCAACCGGTTGAACCCACTTTCTCGAAACACCAACAAGCAGAAAAAACCAGTGCTCGATCAGCGATGGTTGAAGTGCGATGAGTGCCATCATCTGTAAAACCCGGGACAACATCTCTTGAAGCATCATAGTACAAATTTTTTTTGAGTGCTATTTCGTCGAAAACTAAAGCGCACACTCGGTCCCGTTCATTCCAAGCTTGAGTATTTGTTGCAATGGAAGAAAGGATTCCTGGAATTATGCCTGGAGTCATCTTTACATTAGCTAGCCACCTCCTTAATGAACGCCGGGAGGGCAAAGAAAAATATGGAGCCAGAAATCGGTATGCTCGCGGACCTCGGAAGTTTAAGTGAAGAGCGAATTTCTTGAACCACACGGGAAACCGCTTGCCCTTGCGTTTTGGGCCTCAAGCGAACATGTGCAGAAAGAAGTTTAAAAACCTCCTCGGTGACGTGCGGTCGGATAACTTCAAGGGCCTTTGAAGTCGATGACGGTGCTTGGTGAGGCTGTCTCTGCAGTCTTTTGATAGTTTTCCGCTGTGCTGCTACTTTGGCTTGCAGATGTTTAATGGTTCGCTTGTACTTCATTGATGGAGACATCGTCGCTGGCACACAGGAACGCACTGCAATAAACAAAAAAGTTGATGTAAAACGAAGAACAACTAATCCCATACGAGCACTTTCCTCGCTCTTTCAGACCCAAGGTGCACAACTTTCTGTGGTACAAAGTTTTCGATTCCACTACCTAAAAACAAACCATTCACAATGTTGACAATGCACAAAAAAATGAAAATCACTGAGAGCCCACCCTTACATTTTGTAAGTGCACACCTATTGTCCTTTTGAGGATAGTTTCCTCAGAATGTCCTAAACATAAAAATAGCACATTAAAAACTGCTGCAATAAAAGCATAGTCACCATTATCTCTAGGGCACTCTGGCGTGGAGCTGTTGGCGGAGACGTCTTCTGGAGGGCCTTGTGAAGCTTGTTCAGTGCCTCGGATAGTGCTGTCGGAACAATCTTGCGAGCGGCCTGCGGAAATCTCTATATCAATCCACTGTGGTTGTTGAAGTGAACATACAACTTACCGGTCACACAAGTTCCTTTTGTGACAGCTGAACGACTGGTTAAGGTTTTCTCCGGCAAGACGATGTCAGCAGAAAATTCTTTCACCAGCTACAAGCGAGCTACCACCTGCAGAGGTTTGGTAAACAGCCAATTTGGGTAAAAAAAAGAAATCGCGACACTGAACGCACCCTGCTCATCGGGGCACCTCAATGTGTGGGAGCCACCTTTTGAAGCCTCTACCGCAGGTCCTGAAGAAATGAAATCACGACAATGTGTCAGTAAGAGGCTTAAAATAACACAAACTGAAGCTCATCCGCACCTGCAGTGCAGCTTCTGCAGTCATGTCACAGTCACTATTTGAAGCGACGCTCAGAGAACCTGCATATATGTGCAGTTGGTACAAGTTACAAAGCTTGTAGCATGGGGAAAACTTAAACAGCTCTTTCAACGCATAAATTGGTCGAACGTGGAAGAAAAGAGACGGCACCAACTAGGAAACAAGTAATTTGTGATTTTTGGAATTATCAACAGTGGCAGCTTTCACTAATGAAAGGTATACGTACATGTGCACTCAGGCTTGAAGATAACGTGAAATAGCCCTTTAACGTCTTTCAAAACAAGTTGCGGCAGGTCCAGAGCATCAAAACATGACAGAAATGTAAAGCTGCTGTTAGGAAGGTAATAGCCCACAATTCACAGAATTTAAGACTTTCCAAGTGTTACTTCTGTAGTGAGGTTTTCTCCATCGGCTACAAAGATCTTCACCGTTAACTGTCGCCACTGATTCAATACAAGTGGCTGCTATTGCACATATTTGAGTTTCAGTCAATCACTTACATGGTGCAGCTGGTTGCACACTGGGAACAGCCATTCTTGTAAGCCTTGTGTGCCCAGGGTCCATGAAACTTTGAGCAGTAAAATGGTTCGCTACAAACCCTGTACGTTGCGTACAATAGGCTGGCCGGCTTACTCAGGAGATCATCGCGTCCAGCATACTGCATCATGCTTTCATCCTGCATTGGCAATGAACTATCAGCTGAAAGGGGAAGTGCTTGAATAGTGATTTTTTATTGTTTACCCTCACTTAGCAAGTACGAACAGTAAGCCTACAGACATGCAAACCATACAAAAGCTTTAACACACCTGCCGTCACCGTGGTATGCGGAAGAAACTCGTCCCAGGCTTCTTGTGGTTCTGCCATTGTGAAGCCACCACGATACACAGCAGTAGCTGCCGTAGCTTGGACCGCCGGACGGCATGGCATCAGGGCGGTATGAAAATGTTAGCAAGTGGATGCTTCGCTGTCAGATTACGAAAAAGATATGTGCACGTCATAAGTGTACCAGCAAACCCCTTTGAATGATTAGCTAATTGATGCACAATACAAAACCAGTGATACATCTCTGACCCATAAAACTCGGACTTACAAAGATATACGTCAAGATCACGTACAAAGATCTTCAGAAGTTTCCAGGCCCGCTATCCCTTGTAATTGCAATGGTATCGCGGCCTGGAAACTTTAGAACACCTTCGTGCGTACGCAGTATCAGCTGTACATTGGGAAGAAAATCGTAGTTGAAAGTTTGTGCGGTAAAATTATATTGGAAACGTCAAAAAATTTGTGGGCAGCTTGCACTAGTGGCACAAGGCTAGCGAAGAAGAACGAAGATGATGGCCACTTGGCTAGTCCAGATTTGCCTCCGGCACACCAAGAATTATTCGTGTTCCGAGCCTTCTGGAAACGCGTCGTGAAGCATGCGAGGCCCAGCGACGATTCTCAATATTTTGCACCGAGCCTATGACCTAGCTGCCCAGCTATGCTCAGCGCACAGACGCTCGCGTCCGTGGCAGACGCAGCACGCGTCGCCTCGGCTTTATGCCGTGCCGCCTTTGCTATACTGCATACGTTGCACAATGTTCCCGTCTAACCGCCGCATAGAGCCACAAACTTTCTTTTTTAGCGAACCTCCCAGTCCTTACAAGCTTCAGAAAAGGTTACAACTGCGTGAATGAGACGCCACGTAAGAAACAAACTCGCACACACGAAGCGCAACGTGTGTATGTGTGCATCTTTCTATGTTTGTTGCATGGTGTCTTTTTCGCGCAGGCGTAACCGTTTTCTGAAAAAATGACTCACAAGACCAACAACATGTCATTCAACAAGCTTCGCTTGAAAACGTGCCTCACCTGTTATCTCACGCTTGAAAACGCCGACGCAGCCGACGTTGGACGAAAGCGACGAAAGCTTCTCGCCGTCAGTCATGCATGGGCTTGTCGCTGGGTAGATGGTGTTTATGACAGTGCGGCTGTAGAAAATAATCGCGTAAGGTGTGTTGAATAATCGTTTTTATGTATAAAGAACATACCAAATTTGGGCGTGTAATTATTAATTGTGAAAACAATTCTGTTGCATTGATTATAACTGTGTTTTTTTGCGCTTGCGCCCTCTGAAGTTTGGTGGGAGCACTAGTTTGTTACGTAGTCGTGACGCACTTCCTAAGGCCAGGTTTTGCGGAGTGTCCGCTCTTGTCTTCTTCTTTCTCTATGAATGCACTTAT